>PITA01019168.1:0-38355 GCA_004023965.1 Spilogale gracilis | reverse complement strand
GTCTGCTCCTGCTGCCTGGCAAATCCCTGAGCCTGGGATCTAGAGCTGAGGGTGGGGACAATGACAAGCTTCTCTCTGAGCCACATCCCTACCCTAGGGACTAGATGCTCAGCAGTGGGCGGGGGCCACAGCCCGAGGTCCTCTCAGCTTGCCTCTCCTAGCCTGCAGCCACCATCCCAAAAGCTGGACAAAGATGACTGGGCCTCAGTGCATTTGGTAACAGGCAGCTAGGCTCAGGAGACAACGGTTGAAGTCCTACTTCTTGTTAAAGGAAAGCCCTCTGACCAGGAGCTGAGCATCCAGGGATCCCTGTATTCCTCCTTGCAGTGCTTTGTGGTATATCTCCTCCTCAGTGAGCTGGGGGCAGAGGGCAGAGGAAGGGAACAGTCTTGGTTCAAGGACAACAGACTTTTGCCTTTATCAAATTTCCACAGACATTCTTGAATAGATGTTTCTTCATTCACTGTTTGCCCTTATGATCATTTCCAGAGGCTTTAAATGGTTGTTTTTAATATGATTTTTATGAGTTTCGTTGGGGAGTGGACCAGCAGAATTCTTCACACTGGAGGTCAATCTTCTCTTTTATTTCTTAATGTATTTTTAAAAACCTCTGTACTCAAACCCCTGTTCTAGCTCTGGTCTCATTCATCTTAAACTCTATGCCTTGGCCATAGGAAACCACCTTATATTTCTTGAAGAACCCATATTCCCTCTCACCCCTACCCCCATTCCTTAAGCTTTGGGCATGACTTTCCTTTCTTCACGTGGCTAACTTCTACTCCTACATGAGAAAATAGTGCCAAATCCCTAACTCTCAGGTGCCTCCGTATGTGTTTTCACAGCACCCTGCTTTTTCTGCTTATCCCATTTGTCACATGCTAATTACCTATTAATGTATACATACCTCCAAGTAGACAGGGTTCTTAGAAGAGTCTTATTAGATATGGATTGATTTTGGCTTCATGTAACAGAAAATTCAAATAACAGTGGCTGAAACAGAAGAGAAGTTCATTTTTCCCAGGGAAATGAAAACTCCAGGGGGCATGTTGGCATTGGTTCAGTAGCTCGTGAATACCTGGTCTGAAGACCCTGTAATCTTCTTGGTCTTTTCCTTCTGGGTGTATGATGTCTACATTCCAGGTCCAAAGAAGAGAAGAGAAGAAGGAAGAAGGTAAACTGTATTCCCATTGTTTAGCAGAGAACTTATCAAATAATAGTACTCAGTAAATAATAATTAAAAACAACAAGAGAAATGGTGTGACAGAATTGTAATAAAGCATCTTCGTATAACATGGAGTTCACATAGTGGGCCAGATTGCAAGAGACTATTCAACCCACACTATGATTCTTTTTTTTCAGATTTTAAAAAATATTTTATTTATTTTATTATTTAAGAGAGAGAGAGACCATGTGAGCAGGGGGAGAGGCAGAGGAGAAAGAGAGAATTTGAAGCAGACTTTGCACTGAGCCTGGAGCCCCACGTGGGGCTCCATCGCACGACCACAAGGTCATGACTTGAGCTGAAACCAGGCGTTGGACGCTTAACTGACTGAGCCACCCAGGCACCTCTCATTCTACCTTATGATTCTTAATCTGAATCGAGATGTGCCTAGGGTGAAAAATGCATACCAGAATCTTGGGAAGAAGAGCCATGAGTATACCCATTGCCCCCTGGGTGTGTCGATACACTCCCTTGCTGACACTCACCAATCTGATAAAATCCCCTTTGTGTCACAGATAAGGAAACTGAGGCACAGTTATACGACTTGACCAATATCACAAGATGACAGATGCTTAATGAGTCTAGAATCCTATATAATAACTGGAAAGGAATGGAAAACAAAATATACTATAAAACTAGCAGAATGCAAATTAATGGATTATAAATTTTAAATTGGGTTTTTAGCAGACATAAACTTTAAATCATCAGAGAGCAATAAAATGTATTTGAAGTTTGTCTGCAAATGCATTTCCTGACATTTCATGTATGAAATGTGACTTTTAAGAATCATGGTCTTCCTTCTCATTCACAGAAGAATAGAAAATTATAGACAAGCATGTGCAGGACGTCCTACCAAAACTTTCAACTGAAAGACAGGAGAATAGCAGAGGATAATTTAAGGCACATGTTTAAGTGGTAGGCTGGCCTTTCATGTCATTTGAATTAACATCTTGTCTAGCTAAACTTCACAAATCAATTTTAAATTTGAGAATGCCTCCCGGAAATGATTGCATAGTATTCTGTGGATAAGAAGGTTCTCACGTCATCTTCCTGTCTTTGCTTACTTAATGAATTATTCTCTTTAAAGGTTATATTTTCTGGATTTGGCTTGCATCTGTGTTTTTTGAAGTCCAAATTCCATATCTCATATAGTCATTTTAGGGTTTAGTGCTTTGCTGTCTCGAGAAACTTAGCACTAGCGATCTGTTTTGCTTCCTCTGTGACTGAAAGATATTTCATCACAGTCTGAAGGTGAATGCCACTCGTCTGAGGTGATAAATCAGAAAAATAGCTTAATAACTTTGACAGAAGTTCAAAATTGGAAAAAACAAAATACAGCTCTAATAGATAAATAAATAAAGATAGATAAATAAATAATAGATAGATAAATAAAGATTTTATCTATTTATTTGGCACAGAGAGAGAGATCACAGGCAGGCAGAGAGAGAGGAGGAAGCAGGCTCCCGGCTGAGCAGAGGGCCCGCGCGGGCCTTGATCCCAGAACCCTGAGATCATGACCTGAGCCGAAAGCAGAGGCTTTAACCCACTGAGCCATTCAGGTGTCCCAACTCTTTTTTCCTTCTAATGAGAACTCTCAAGGTCTGCTGTCTTAGCAGCTTGCAAATGCGGACTGGAGGATTGTGGGCTCTGACCGCCAGGCTATACATTGTGTCCCAGGACTTATTTATCATATGACTGGAAGTTTGGACCTTTTGAGCGCTTCCACCCCATTTTGCCCACCCCCAAGACCCCATCTCTGGCAACTCCCAATCTGTTCCCCTGTATCCATGACTTTGCTTTTTCTTTTTCGAGCCCACTTATAAGTGAGATCATGTGGTATTTCACTGCGTCTACTACTATACGTCAACAAACAACATATAAGGATGTGGCAAAGACTGCTAGCTTTCCTTTCAAGGTATTCGAGCGTAATAATAGAAATAGGCTACATTTTGCAGCCTTCCTGGTTGCTGACTATGGCCATGTGGCTAAGTTCTGGCCTTTGGGATTAAGAAAAATAATTGGAATGTGGTCTTGGGACCTTTCCTTCAGGGACGTCAGGCACCTAACTGTGCTGCCTGGAGTCACAGTGTTCAGTTAGGATGATGAGCCACATCAAAAACAACAATCAATCCACTTATTGCAACCATGCAAGCAAGAGGGAACAGGGAGAGACACCAGGCCGCCACGGCCTCATTTTCTCCCCGGACCACAGCAGTGAAAGCCAGACGGCTGCTATGAAGCCAAGGCAATCAGTGCACTGACCCGGAGCCCCAAGCACAGGCCTCCTGCCTTTTTATGGAGCCAGAGGCCCAGGAGGAACGATAAGGGGAATGGCAGGGGTTGGCAGGTTCTGAGTCCTTCTGGGGAAATTCACCTTAGCCAAGGCAGCCAGCTGACAATGAGGTCTCAGAGAGACACATAGGCAGGGCCTCAAGTGCAGCCCAGAGGAGGCCTCTCCGTGGAGGCACGCAGGGCTAGGAAGCCAGGGTGAGTCTGAGCACTGTCCACCTGGTCCACGGAGGGAGGTGGGGGCAGAGAGGCTGAGTACTTGCTTACAACTCTCTCCAGGGAAGTGTAACCCACCGGCTAAGCATGGAGTCTGGCATAAAGAGGGCAACCTTTCCGTGTTGAGGCCTGTAGGGCACAGCCTGGGTATGGCCTGCGGTGGGGTCTCAAAGATCACACAGAGATTCCTAGCCCAGAGCTGGACTATGCCAATCGTTCATCTTTCTTCTTGACCCCCATTCCTGCTACAAGGAATGTGGCTCTAGCTGCCCTCTCGGCTGATGACGATGGGAACTCCATACTAAAGATAGCAGAAAAGTGAGCCCGAAGCCTCCTGAATCCCTAAAGAATTTTTGTGGGGCCAAGTCACCAGGCCAACCCTGAACTGCAGCCTTAGGTCACTCTTTGAAGTGACCAAAACCCACAAAATTCTAACTTGCTTCAGCTACATTTCTTCTCTAATTGTTGCTGAACCTAGTCTCATAAATACTGTAGTTTGAAAAGTGGGCATCTTAATCTTGAACCATTAATTCAACGAATGCTCTTGGGCTTTGTGGTGGGCTGATGGTCACGTGCATAGCAAACATTTCATGTATGTGGGAGGAAACATTCCCCCTACGCCTTTGTTTTGTTCTACCAGTCTGTGGACAGGAGAATGCCCACTTTTGTTTCTCTTCTAATTTAATACCTCCTTTATATTCACTATTAATTTCACAGCTTTCCATTAGTCTTAGTGAAAAGAGGTTCCTTCCCTCCCTGCCCTAATTTGGCTTTATGGGTTTCTGGAAGTCACTTCTGTCCAAATAATATTTTATGTAATAATTTGCATTGTGCCTCTACCCTATTCTGAGTTTCTAGCAAAATTCTTTCCAACTTTGACCACCTTCCTGTTAACTGAAGCTGAATGGATAGCATTTCTTCTATCAACAGCTGTTTTTGGTTTAAAAGACTCATCCTGGAGGTGGATCCGTGCTATATGCCTTTGGGAGGACAGGTACCAGCGCGGTCTTGGCTTCCTCCAACAAATTCTCTGTTCTGACAGTGTTTCTTCTCTTTGCTTCAGGAATAGAAAGGCTGCCGGCTCCCAGTTTATATCCATAATGCCTGTTCACACGAGAATGTCTCACACTCTCTGCTACTAAGGAACCCTCATTGATGCCCAGACAAGCCCTGTTGCCTAAATGGCTCTTACTTGGGAACGACATAGTAACATGGCTAGGTTGGGTGGGGGTGGGGGGTGTTAGCAGGGGCCAAGTAGCTGCAAGTCAACTTTCAGCACTAAGTTCTTTACCTCATCCTGTCTACTTCATAACCAGGGATCAGTCGATTGGCACCATTTTCCTTTCTACGGGGAAACTAGGTGTGATTCTTCTCTTGTTTGTCAAGTGTATGGTTCCAGGCTGATTCAGACTATGGTCTAGCTGCCCCTTCAAACAGTGAGTCTCTAGCTCAGGACGTGCATGAGAGTGACTTTGTCAGGTACAAATACTGTCCATTGGAGAAAAAAGTTAAAACAATGATCATGATGTCAGAGGTTTTTTTTCCTGTAATGTTTTGGAAAAATCATTGCTCTTTACATCTCAGGAATTTGTCAACAGACTAAATATTTTATGCAGAAGTTCCAATGAACCTACTTATAATGGGACACTATATTAACTTCTGGGTTCTTAGAGCTAACTAGAAGTCCGAGGTTCCCCAGTGGAGACACACAAGAAACAAGGAAGTTAGTAAAATGTGATAAGCCCTAAAAGACTCGTATTAGGATGCTGGGGACAGTGGGGGAGACAGTACAGAGGGTCAGACAAGGCTTCCCAAGGGAGGTTCAATTTATTAACTTCAAACCTTAATGTAAAGGCTATTTTCTTGAGTCTTCATTTCATCAAGTAACACCAGTAAATCGCCTCCCATACTGTGAGTTGAACTGTTCTCTCCTATAAGCCAGAGATCATTCTAGGCTGTTTGGAATTTATTTGATAACTGAACTATGCAATCAGTGAAGCACATAGAGGATGACTTTCTTTGGGCAAGAGATATTGGTAGGTTTTAATGTGGTAGAGGGGTGCTCTAGGATGAACCAAATGAAATTTTGAACTGGTTAAGGAACAAACGTTATCTTACTAATACCTTGTACACGGCTTGGCAGAAGTTCATACTAGAGTCACCCTGCAGCTTAATATACTCAAGCCAGAGCTCTTTTGAGAAGTAGATCAGGGCACAGTTAGAAATAATGATGTGGGATGACAGGTATAAAGCAGATCCATCCTTCTTGAGGTGAATGAGAGAGAACACTAGACAAAGAGACAGGAGATCTACTTTCTTCTCTGGGTGTCGTCTGCATTGGGGGAGAACCGTCAGCTCCTGTTGTAGAACTTTCTGAAGTTGCTCTCCATCCTAAGCTTAGAAGCATGCAAATGTAGACCTTCCAGGTACAGGCTTGGCAGTCAGGTGGCCTGATGCCCTAAAGCATCACAGAGGTTATTATCTCTCTGATGTTTATCTCCTGATAGTCCATTGTAGGCTCCTTGCATACAAGGCCAGCCTGATATGTGACTTACTTCAGTATCAACTCTATCTAAAAGGACTTGGCACACAGTGTGCGCATAGACAGTGTTGGTTGAATTTAAGAAAGAATTGCCGTGACTCCGTGACATCCCCCATGAGGATGAATTTAGGAGGGCACAGGGCGTCGAGGTGGGTTTAATAGAGAGGCACAGAGAGGGATATTTATGGGGTCTTTCTGCATTGAAACCTGTCCTACTCAAAAAGATGGTAAACAGTGATAACACTGGCCCAGCTGTTGAGGCCGCCTTGCACCATCTGTAGGACCAGTCCCACCACATTCATGGTCTGGAACAGGAGTCAGCAAGCTTTTTCAGTAAAGGACCAGGCAGTAAATATTTTTTCATTTTGTGGGCCACACTGTCTCTGTCACAACTATTCAGCCCTGCTGTCTATGTCATGTTGAGCAAGTACAGACAATTTTAGGCAAACACAGGTGCGTGGTTGTGTTCTAATGAGTTTCATTCACAAAACTGCCTGGAGTTGACTCACAGCTCACGGTTTGCTGACTTCTGATCTGGAGCTAAAAGGGACAATGCAAGTAAGGACAGTATGGTGGTCCTTCTGTCCACCTTCTCCAAATCTTGCCTTCATGAGAGCTGCCTTGAAGACAAGCTTTGGGTAAAATGCCCAAGTAATTGAACAGAGATTTAAGTCTCCCCTCCCAAGAAGCAAGCTAAGTCCTCTGAAATACTGAAACTGGGAATGGCTGTGCATTTGTATTCTCTTATCTTTTTGAGATTTTGGGGTGGTATATTGTCTTAGGAATTTTGCATGATACGATAAGATTTCACTGTGATATTGATAGAAAGATTTCGTCTGTAATAAGAATATTCATTCCTGGGCTGGGCTGATGCAGTGGTGTGGGCAGACCCACCTGAGCACCTGCGATCATGTCTGGAGTGGCAGCAGAGAGGCGATGGAGAAGAGGAGGGGTGTGAACATCTTTCAAAGGCTGACCAGTATTTATTTATTTATTTTTATATTTACCGGTATTTATTTTTTATTTTTTTAAAGATTTTATTTATTTGACAGAGAGAAACACAGCTAGAGAGGGACTAGAGAGGGAACACAAGCAGGGGGAGTGAGAGAGGGAGAAGGTGGCTTCTTGCCCAGCAGGGAGCCTGATGTGGGGCTCGATCCCAGGACTCTGGGATCATGACCCGAGCTGAAGGTAGACACCCAATGACTGAGCCACCCAGGTAGGTGCCTCAACCAGTATGATTTATTTCAGTAGTTTCAGAATTTTCTTCAAATCGCTTGAAATTAGGTCACTAGCCTGCCTGCTTTATAAGGAAATTTATCTTCAGCCATTGTATTATCTTGTGTAGTAAAAGACATCTCGAGCCCTCAGTTTTCAGGCAACCCTTGTTGCTCCTTAGACCTCCAGTTCTTTCCATGCTGGGCTTTGGCAATGTGCCTGGGGCCCAGGAATGTTTGGGTAAACTGAGAACCCTTCTATGTTTGGAACAACTTTCCTTGGGGGCACCCTCAGACGTCGTCCTGACTCACTGGGCACTGGCTCATGGAAGTCCATCACTTCTTTTTCACCTGCCAGCCTCCAGGGTTCTGCCTTCCATATCCCTCTACTCTCCTGTAGTGGCATTTCCTCTGAGGACCTTAGCAATGAAGAACAGGAACGTTTCTACTGAGACAAAGTGTTCTTCTCTTGGGAATGAAAAGTCCTTGACTTAAGGAAACCCAAAGATTGGATTGTGTGTCAGTGTGTATGTGTGTGGGAGGAGATGTACAGGGAAGATACAAATGAAAATCTCACATTCTTTGTTTTATGTAATCACCATCCTATTCCTGAAAAAGAGGTAGATGAGGAACCTTCAGTTTAGCAGGATTATGTAAACTCCAGAGATCACAGGACTTCTTAGCAGACGTGACCTTAGATGTGTCTGCCCTCAGACCCCTAGCTGCTTCCACTAGGCTACACTGCCTTCTCACTAATGCCTTGGTCTATTGCTAAAGCAGCTTGGTTTCCCAAGGGAACTTTCCTTATTCTGTGTTTGAATAATCATAGCTCCTAGCGGCTTAGGCTGTCAGCAGCAAAGATCTCATCTTCCTCTATATCCAGATATAAACCTAGTCCCAGGGGTAATTCCTGGCAGAGAAAGCTGACTGGTGTGGTCATGGATTGGATCAAAAGGGAAATACTCCAATTCTTATGTGAAATTCATCAGCTGTTAAGTATCTCCAAATTTTCCTCTAATAGTCTCATTAGGGATCTGGAACCTGTCTTCAAAGAGACAGCATCATTCACCATTGGCTTTTTGAGGGATTTGAGTATACATAGAATAGGAATTGTAGCCAAGTGTGGTTACATTCTTAATTTAAGGAGTAAAGAAGTAAACTAAGCCTTAGGTCTATTTTCCTAAGATAAGGGAAACTCTAAGAATTGGGTTTGTTTATACACATGCATGTATTTTTTCCATATAGATCTACATCCAATGTTTGCATTAACATAACAATTCAGAACAAAGTCAAAACACATTTAAATTACATTTTCCATATATTCCAGAAAGAAGGTCCCATATGCCCTAAGACATAAAAGTGAGGGATGAACAGAATGTTCAAGGAATATTTTGTCTGGTGTGGTTCTAGCTAAGGGTTTGTAGATGTAGAGGTATAGTTGAAAAAGTAGACTGAAGCCAGATTTTGTAGGACTCTAAATTTTATTCCATGAATAGTGGGGAGCCATTGATCGATTTTGAATGGAAGTGACATGATGAATTTTACATTGTACCAAATATATACATACATATATATATAGCAGGAAATTTATCTTCAGCCATTGTATTGTATATATAGTAAAAGAATATGGGTAGAGTAGAGAGGAAGAGAGTGTGCCAGATACTTGGCACACACCATATATTCCATGTGTCTCTTTATTTTTGTGTCTTTCTTACAGTTTGGTTAGATTACGTGACTAGTTCTGGCCAATGGTCTGGCACTTCTACTTCCACTTCTAAATTGTGTCACTTTCTGCTTAAGGCAGTAACAAGCCTGTCTGTCCTTCTTTCTATTCTCTTTCATCAGAGATCACAGAGGCATGTGCTGAGATGGCAGAGTCACCAGATGGAAGCAGAATGGATCTTGAACCACCACATGGATGAGAGCCACTCCAAGACCACACAACATGTATCAGATCTGTTAGGAGTCCATAACAATAAGAATGTATTATTTTAAGGGCGCCTGAGTGGCTCAGTTGGTTAAGTGACTGCCTTCAGCTCAGGTCATGATCCTGGAGACCCAGATTGAGCCCCACATCGGGCTCCCTGCACAGCAGGAAGCCTACTTCTCCCTCTCTCACTCCCCCTGCTTGTGTTCCCTCTCTCGCTGTGTTTCTCTCTATCAAATAAATAAATAAAATCTTTAAAAAAAGAAAATAATTTATTATTTTAAGTCACTAAGATCTCCAAGATTGACAGCAATGGTCACGAGTGTTAATTATCCTGGTAAATACAAAGACTGGAACCAAGACACAACGGCAGTATTTGGAAGGAGAGAAAATATTTAAGAGATAAAACTACAGGGACCAAGACTGGTGTTGGGAGTGAGACATAGGGAGAAGAGGATGATGACCTGAGCTTTTGCCAAAGAGGATGACCCTGCCATTAACAAAGACAGAGGAAAAGGAAAGGGAGAGAGTGGAAGGTGTTGAGCTGGAAGTGTATAGGGAATATCCAGGAAGACATTTCTGGTAGAAGATGTGTGTCTGGCCCTTAGGAAATGTCTCTACTGTGAACAACCCTCCTTAGGCAAGTGGAAAGAGAAGAGAAGAGGGCCAAAAGAAAGGTCTGGGGGTAAAATGTAAGACAAAGAAGATTATCCAAACAAGGAGATGAAGGAGGAAGAACAAAGAGGGAGGCAGGGGAGTGTATAGGCAGTGCCAGAGAAGGAGGGAACTTCAACAGAGAGCTGGACCACAGCACAGTATGACATAGGGACATTTCACATAGCCCTAAACTGGCTTGCTGATATTACCAGGTGCATTTTCACTGGTGTGAGGAACAAGTTATGCATTCTCTTCCTTCACATCTTTCTGCTCAGACATTATAAAAAAATTTGTATTTAGAGCTCTGATCTTTGTATGAGAAAAACATGAGAAACTGTCATCACAAGCATCATCCTCGATGAACAATGAAGTTCCACATCACTTCAGAGCAGTTCCTGATATCTAGGAACCTTTCTTCTAGTCCCAACAGTAGATCATACGCATGGAGAATGACCACACTGAAACAAGTGCCTGGTGGAGGGTAGGTGCCAAAGAATGATTTCAGCAATCAATTACTACCTTTGCTGGGCTAAAGCCTAGGGCCAAAACTCCTTTTGGCCTTCTCAGGGAAAGAACACTGGGCTGGAGTTTGACAATACAAAGGGAAAATGAAGACACAGAGGAAATAAAAAGGAAGGAGAGGTCCAGAGTAGACAAAGGCCTAGAGTAGAAGTGTCTGTGACGTTTTTCCACCAGATCCCCCACGTTATGTCACACCACAAAGTACTATTCACACCGAGGTTCCTATCAGTAGTGCCCTCAGGTTGCTCAATGCAGTGGCTCAGTCTGCTGTCTATATAAATATTAGACACAGACTGAGGTAAGACCAGATAGGTAGGTAGGGGCCATGGTGTTAAAGACCTTAAAAGCCAAGGTGGAATCATTTATATTGAATGTAAGGAACCATTCGAGTTTTTGAACAGTCTAAAGTGGGAATAAGTACAATAGAAAGATACCTCCAGGAGCAGTTTATAGGATGCCTTAGAAGGTCAAAAAAGGATAAAGACAGCAAGAAGAACTAGAAAACAATTGCAAATGTTCAGATTTGAGATGATGGAGTTTTTAGTCTCCGGTTGTAATAATGGGCTTGGGAAGTGAGACGAAGAGCCTAGAGGTCGTCCAAGGGCGAAACTCAAAAGCTTGAGTTAGCAGGTAGGGAAATTCAGAGTCAGCCATCATTTGGGTAGAAATAGCAGTGATTTGCCTTTAGAAATGCTAATTTGGGAAAGGCACTTGGTCTTGCAGGAGGCATCCAGTCAGAGGTTGGAAGATGGAGATGGAGTACAGGTGTGTTTTCTTGGGCTACGGACGGAGGCCATTGGGTGAAGACATATCCCAGACAATGAGGATTTAAGGGGAAAAGCAGAGTGTAAGACTGTCCTGTGTCCTGTGTGTCCCATTATTACCAAATGTCCTATGTTTGAAGATTGAAGAAGGAAGTGTAACTGAGAGAGGTGATTGTCCAAAGGGAAAGACACACGCTGGGTACACAACAGGGGAGAGAAGGCTTCCTATAGAGGTGAGGGATCACACTGCCATTGTGCCAAAAGAACCTCTCTTGACTTCCCTAGTTTTCCCTCTGTCCTTGGAGTGGTTTCAGAACAGTGGCTGCCACAGATGACAAAGGGTCAGGGCTGCTGTGTGCTTTTTTCTGGTAATGCCTTCTGGAGAGGGGAAGAGGTGACCTTCAAGCCAGCTCCCTACAGAAAACTGCCCGCTCTGCGGTGAAGCTGTTAGACACAAAGTCCTTGGCTCAGAGCTTCCAGGGAGCTAAGCAGATGGTAGCTGTGTCAACTGCAGCTGCAAACAGCTTCATCTTCAGTTTATTTCCAGGATCCAGAGGAGCTCAGGGATAGTTAACAGCTGTCTACCTGTAGGGACTCAAATGATTGCTATGCCATTGAGCCATCATATACTGAAGAGTGACTTAGCAATTTATCTCAATGCTTCCTGGGGCTGTGAGAGAGCAATCCAAAGGCCTCCCTGATGCACCCTCAGAGGGCTTTTGCTGGTTTGAAAGAGAGTAGACTAAATATATCCTTTAATGAAGAGCTTCCATGAACAAAAAGACACTCACTAATACACAACCCTTGGTTGTTCTTTCCGAAAATAAATGGTGGTCATGTCATTTGAAGTTTTGCCTCTTTAACAATCTCCCAGGAAAATTATTCGTCCTTTTCACTGAAATATATAGCCTAAACCGTGGAGTTTAGAATGAGGAACATTAACCACCAGCTGGAGTCACTGCCAAGCCCAAGGCCTGCCAGGCTATTGGGGACTTTTTATAAATATTTGAAGGCAAACAACTGGTTATGGGAAGTACCTGGCTCGTGCATGATGTCACTTCAGACAGAACAGAGTGTTAGGTCATTAGGAAAAAAGCACAGAGGCAGCTTTTCTCTTGGAGTCACTCCAGAATGGGAAGTAGAAGTTCTGTCAGGAGCTGGATTGAAAGTTACCTCGCCCCATCCCCAGAAGACACTTCCAAAAAAGAAGCACATGGCCAGCCCTGATCCTTTGTAATCTATCTCAGCTGCTACCCTGAAACTGCTCCAAGGATGGTGGTGGGGAAGGTTAATTAGACAATTGGAGAGATCTTCCCCAGCAATATTTATTCTTGAACCTTTATACTCAACAATGGGAATCAAGGTCTTTGTCGGTATTTATTGGAATAAATATATATTGGGGGCTAGCAGGATGCAAGGTGCATGATATGCACTTGTCCCAGCTATATGTTTCACTATACAAGCAATCCCAACATTTGGCAGATGAAAACAATAATTTTGCACTAAGCATTATTAGCAGGGTTGGTAGGACTCTGCTGAGTCCTTCTGTTCCACATGGTGTCAGCTTGGGGTCACAGTGAATTCAGCTATGTGCTCAGCTGAGGACAGAAGGTCTATGATGGCATTAGTCATATCTCTGGCTCCTTGTCTGGGGTGACTGAAAAAGGTGGAGGCTGTTTGGGTCTCTCTCTCTTAATGAAGGTAGTCGTCACCCCTTATAGTGTGGCTTAAGGTTCCAAGAGATCAAAGAGGAATCTGCCAGTCCTCTTCAGAACTAGGCCCTAACTAGCATAGTGTCTATTGGTCTAAGCATGTCAAAAGGCCAGTTCAAATTCAAAGGGAGGGGAAATAGATTCCCTCTCTTATGGGGAGAATACACATGGGAAGAATTGTTGGTGGCCATCTTCGGAAACAATCTACAGAATACTGCATAACGGTTCAGTAAATAAAAGTCATTCTGTTTCCTGTACTCTCCAATGGCCTAAATGGAGGAAATGTTAGACTTTTCCAAGGAAAATATATTTTTTATTACCGAAAAGCCACGAACACATCCTGTTTGCTCCTGGGTAGTGTTTGTCGGTTTGCGCTTGGGTTGATGAGACAACGAGGTAGCGAGCTCAATAGCAAGGCAAGCTGAGAAGATCAGAGGGTGGAAGGAAGCCAGGCTTAAGTGGGGACCTCTTGCTCAGGCCATGGGTGGATTTGAGAAGGATTCCCCTAGCTGCAGAGGTGGTTTCTGAAGTCGACTTTGTGATCTTTCTGAGCTCACCTTTAAATTCATGAATGACTCTGGTCATTCTTAATATCTGGGAGCCCAGTTTGACAGGAAATGGGAAGATAGGGAAGGGGGAAATCTCAGGTGAGGACACAGTTTCAAAGGCAAGTGAAGGCAGCAGATGTTGGAAAGTCCTTCCAGGAGGCATGGCTCTTGCTAGGGCTTGAGATGCAAGGATGATTTAGAGTAAAGGAGAGGTGGCAGGAGCCACAGCTGGGGAGCAAGGCCCTCATTACTGCTTAGGTTTCTGGAGGGATCCAAGACTTGGAGGATACTGGAGTTAAGCCACATCTCAAATGAATAAGAAATCATGGAAACACAGAGTTCTGCAGAAGATACTCAGGCACCAGAGATTTTCCTTTGCCTGGATTTGAGTGTCCGAGTCTTTCAGAAATTGTGCATGTGTGTGTGTGCACATGCGTGCGTGCATGCTGGGGAGAAGGAATGTGTAGGGAGCTGGCATACCAGTGTGTAGAAACTGTGGTTAAGACTTGTGCCCAGGGGCGCCTGGGGGGCTCAGTTGGTTAAGCAACTACCTTTGGCTTAGGTCATGATCCTGGCGTCACGGGATGGAGCCCGGCATCATGTTCCTTGCTCATCCGGGAGCCTGATTCTCCCTCTCTCACTCCCCTTGCTTGTGTTACCTCTGTTCTCTCTGTCAAATAAATAAATAAAATCTTAAAAAAAAAAAAAAAAAAAAGACATGTGCCCAAGGAAGCAGAGCTACGGGAAGAGAAAAAACCTGGAGGCTGATGGGTCTGGTTCTTATCTTATCTACTTAAAGGAGAAGTTAATTAACACCTGAAAGTCTTAAACCATCCTCAGTAAAGGGGGAACAACCATAATCATGGCTTCTTAAGGGACTTTTCTTTTGAGGAGTAAGGAGCTAAGATTTATATAGCACTTTTTATTTTGCTTGGCACACACTGAGTCTCCACAACATTGGTTTCTCTCTTTCCATCCCCCCCCAACCCGCCATTATCTGCATGATTTTATCCCGAGCCAAATCCCTTTAGTCCCCATGAACATTAGCTCAGGAGCTAAGGGGGGCCCCTTAGACATAGGGCTTTGGAGAGCTATGTAAGACAGCCAAAAAGATGGTGAAGCAAAGGGGGCCAGAGTGCTGCTCCACAGAAGAGCAAACCTCTGGAGGGCAAGTAGTATGGACATTTGAGATCCATTATTTTACTGTTGGAAACTAGAAGCAAAACCCTTCTTACTCCTTGTGTCAACTTTTTCAAGATGCTCTTACGTCTTTTTCTAAACAAAAATGATGTTGCCACTGTGCTAGATTTCAGCCTTGCCCACTTGGATCATTCTTGAAATTTTTGACAACAAAACCCTTTGCTTTAAAATAAAATTTGTGTAAAATTTGCTGCTGGACAGCCTTGATGTTTCCAGCAGCGCACCCTGCCCCCTCCAACCACTGTGGCTTGCTCAGTTCAGCAGCTTCCCAAATCAGGATCTTCTTACGTATTGACTTTTAGAGGCTAAACCAACTGTCTTTTGAGTGATCCTTGTTTTCAGTTGCCTTCTCCAAGGATGACCTTTAACCACCTAGACCACAAGAATGATTTTACTGGACTATGTTGAGAATTCAAAAACCAACTCAACCACTCTAAAGGTGCAAATATTTAGACATGGTGCTATGATGGAGCTTAAATATGGAAAGAAGTGAGCTTTCTGTATGTCCTATCCTCAGACTTCGGCTTGTAACAGAGTAGGAATCCCACAGACTAGTGAAGAGCCCAACCACAAACAAGACAGGGAACCAGATGCCCTTTTCCCCAGATTCGTGTGGGAAAAAGTATAGAGTGTTAGCATAGAGTGCGCTTCATGCCAAAACTTTGTAAATATCTTATGCCTTGGGCTCTGTAAACCCTAATCACACTGCACATCACTTATGCAACCTCAGCTATTTATGGGGGTTGGGAAGGAAAATATGATTAACTCTAAGCAGACATTTCTGGCTTCAAGCCTCCAAATGATTCCTCTATTCTCAATATTTACTCCCTTTAAAAAGGAACTGTTTCTATGGAGAACACACATACACACAAAGGTCTCCATCAATAACCCCCCACAAAAAAATAAATAAATAAAAGTAGTGTTTAAAACAAAAGAAGCCCACCATATAGATAAGTATTGACTTTTATCTTAGCAGGATCCAGTGCTCATATTGGAATGGAAAAACACAATTATGCTTAGAGAGTGTGTACATCCACTTCGGTTTGATGAGAAGTCCTCAAAATAATGTTCACAGGTTCTTCAGGGTTGTCACGTGTTCTTTGCCCAGTATTGGAACACGACGGAACACATAATGACAAATAGCAGATGGCTTCTTACAGCCCAGTGAGGGATGAGTGCGTGAGCAGGGAGGGGCGTCTGTACTTCCTGTGTCAGTTGCCCCACACTGTGTTCCAAGCAGAACATTGCTTGAGGAAACACCTTCTTAATAAAGTATCTCACATCTTCAAGACTTGAGGTTTGGGAGAACAAGACACAATTTTGAGGGGGCAAATAGAAACAGAGGCAGGACAAGTGGTCTCCTCTAATGGAAACTTGGCTCTGCTTTTGAGACCTCTTTTATTTTTTGTCTCAGAAAGAGGTCATGCCTCTTGGTTGGGATGTGACTTGTGACAAAAAAAATACTAGTGCCCGCCACAGATCACTACCTAATTTCCTGTGGCTTAGCCCAATCGTAGTTTATACTGCTTACACAGGATGCCTTGTGGGCCATGTGGGTTTGCCTCCATCTTGCAGTAACACCATCTGGAGCACCTGGCCGCTGAGGTGGCCATAAGAGGGAAACAACAGCTTGGAGTAGACATGTGGCCTTGGGCTGAAAGGGACATTTCTTGCTGCTGCTTCTTCTTCTTCTTCATCTTCTTCTTCTTCTTCTCCCTTTTTTAAAAAAATATTTTATTTATTTGGTAGAGAGAGAGGGAGAGCAAGTGACAGAACTAGCACCAATGGGGGAGAAAGAGAAACAGACTCCCTGCTGAGTGGAGGGGGAGTGGGGCTCAATTCCAGGACCTTGGGATCATGACCTGAGCCAAAGGCAGCTACTTAACCAACAGAGCCATCCAGGCACTTCTTGCTTAGACACTTCTTGCTTCTCATCGCTCAGCTGCCCAATATAGTCTGATGGCCCCAGTGTAATCACAATGGAGGCTGGGAAGGGGAGGAGAGTACAGGGATATCAAGAGCCCATTTCTATGGCCTAACTCCCTGGCATTGTAGAAGGTGCAAGAGCAAACAGCAGTGAGTACCCAGTCAATAGCTGAGGTCCACCATGATAGCAAGTGAAGGAAAAGTAAGGACATTGATAGGAGATTGGAGGGGTAGGGGCAGAATCTTTAAGCAAAATAAACAGAGAACTACCTATTCATGTTGGCCAAAAAAGCAAAGGCGACAAGAAATGGGGGGAGTTTGGATTCAAGACCACCATTTTCAGATTAAGGTGAAAAACCCTTTGGTTCACTTCCCCTCTCTTACCTGTCTGTCTGCTAGTGTAAGGTTGAGGATTTTCATCCTTGTCTCCCCATCAGGGCCATGCAAGGTCATTTGCACTCTTGTTTGCTTTTTGTGTCTTTGTTTCTTGAAACCAACATGATTATACAGAACTCAGGACCCAGTCTCTAGAGATGCCCCCAAGTGTCTAAGTTGCTGGGACCATCAGGTCATCTTTTAGGCTCAGTGCTGAGACAATACTTTGACAAATTATCTCCTCTTCCCTCTCAACACATTATTCTCCAAGTCCTATTTTTGTTCTTGGTGTATTTGATTGTTGGGTTTTCAGAAATGGGCAAGTCCTACATTTTCCCTTTTTCTTTATTCTCTGTTTCATCATCTGAACCCTGACCCTCATCCTCTCAGTTATAGATGATTCCGGAAGTCTTGCCGAGCTTACTCCCAGTCGGTCTGGCACTCATTGCCACATCAACCCTTATCATGGTCAAAAACCTGTTTTCTTCCAACTTCAAATAGACCTTCAAACCCTGTGATTATTTTTCCCTATGTTGCATAGTGAAATAGTTCCTACTACTTCCTAGCCGGTACCCTGCCTACATCCTGTGTTGCTCTCCTTCATGTATTCAGCTCTGTACTTAGCGGTATGCCTGGCATACCAGAGTGAGGCTTCAATAAACATCTATTGAGTCAACAGTGAGTAGATGTTCAGTAGCTCTTTGATTCAAGAAGGAAGAGGCAAAGAGTAAGTGCTGATGTGACTGATGTCCTGAGACATAGAATATTTCGACATCCTTTCATATTTGAATAATACTTACTGAAAAATCACATGATAAATACTTCTTGAGGGGTGGCCACGTGGCTCAGTTTTTTAGTGTCTGCCTTCGGCTCAAGTCATGATCCCAGAGTTCTGGGATCAAGCCCCACATTGGGCTCCCTGCTGGGCAGGAAGCCACCTTCTCCCTCTCTCACTCCCTCTGCTTGTGTTCACTCCCTAGCTGTGTTTCTTTCTGTCAAATAAATACATAAAATCTTAAAAAAAAAACTTATTGAAACTTATCACTTCTAATACTTTAAGATAGTTACTATTCCCTGTGAATTTTTAATTGTCCCTGTATATCAATCCATGTGAAATTCCTGATGATTTTATATACATACACATCCATTCTATCAGCCAAATTTCATGCATTAAATATGAAATCATCACAGTGATTTTTTTTTCAAGGTCAGCACATTTTTTTTTCTCTGTGAATTTGGGGAGCATTTCCTTTTCTACTCTTCTTGCGCACCCCATGTGTCCTTCTTCTTCAACCTTGTCTCAGTCATTCGTGTATCTACCCGTTGCCTTTTTTCTTCTTTTTCTAAACAGGAACACAATTTTACCTTCCAGCTCTGTTCTCTCCTTTCTCTGCTAGGACTACTAGCATCTTCTATGCCTTGTTCCCTATTCTCTTGGGTAAAATAAAGAAATAGAGAAAGTCCAGGACAGTGTGATCAATATGAAATACATACTCGATAAACACAAAAGTACATAAATCAGTGGTTAGAAAAATCCCAAGAATCTCACTTTACATACTCAATAATATTAGAAAAACAAATGTTAACACAGGCCTTCCCTAAAAGACAACTATTGTTTATTGAGCAAATGAGAACAATTTAACTGACTGAGTGGGTGGTTAGTAATCTATAATGATACAACATCAGCAGCAAATACAATGATTTGAAAGGTGACTTTTCCATCTGGGGCAAGCTGGAGCCCAGGCCTGGAGGCAGTCTAGCTGTGGGCAAATTTCAGGTGCACTTTATGAAGGCTTTGTGGCCTTGGGTAAGCTACTTACCTGTGTTGGAGGTTCTTATCTAAAAAATGAAAGTAAGAATTGCTGTTGCCTCCTGTGAGTGTTTTAAGATTTGAATCAGGTCATTCACAAAAAGGGCTCAGCACAGTGCCTAACACATGTATGAAGATGGCCCTCGGCATCATCTTACTTGCTATTTTTATTTTTATTTAAAGATTTTATTTATTTATTTGACAGAGAGAAACACAGCGAGAGAGGGAACACAAGCAGGGGGAGTGAGAGAGGGAGAAGCAGGCTTCCCGCCGAGCAGGGAGCCCAATGTGGGACTCGATCCCGGGTCTCCGGGATCATGACCTGAGCCAAAGGCAGTCCCTTAACCAACTGAGCCACCCAGGCTCCTCTTGCTATTTTTGTATTTAAGTACCAAAGTATTTAAAATGTACATGATAAATTTGGTTTACAATGCTATTCAAAATTCAGGCATGCCCATAGCAAATTAGGTCTCCTGAATAACAGTGCTAGACCACATCCTAACCCCCTGGTTGATGGACTTAAAAGAAGAATAATTAATAAGCGAACATGGTAAATACCTAGCAATATACAGGAGTGAAATCCATGACCAACAAGGAGCAATGCGCTCCAAAAAACTAGACCCAATGGATGGTCCCCATTAGAAAAAAAAAGAAAAAAAGAAAAAAAGAAAAGGTCCTTGCTAAAATAAATGTGAGAAAAGCTATAGATTTTTCTTCCCCTCTTAGATACATAGTACTCATTAGCATATTACCGGATCTGCTAGGTTTCCACAGGGAAGAAATATTTCTGGGTGTTTTTAACAGAGGGTTTCTTCAATTACTTCATCATGGAATCTGAGGACAAGCATACTGGCTTTATTCACAGATATCCCCACTGTCATTAGCCTTAGTAGGTGCTCGGTGAACACCATGAATACTGTTTGCCACACTCAGGATGAACATGCGAGGGGAGTGCTGGGGAAATATGTGTATTTGTGCTGACTTGGATCTTCTCTGGAAACTGGAGCTTTGTAGATGAATTAAGTTTTTCACCAGTTCCCACATTCGTAAGATTTTGGAAGAATGTATTCACAATCCAGTGAATGTACTCTTGCCACATGGCAGGACTGGGGGCCCTTTGGTTTTAAGGTGCTGACTCTGTTTTTTGAAGATAGTTAGCAGGCAGGTTCTAAGAGACCACTGTCTGTAAGAAAAACCCCCAGTGTCTCTGAGGGCATTTTATTGGTCAGAAATGGGTGTCATTTGAAGTGCCGAGGAATCAAAATAGAATAATGACAGCCAATTGACGGATTCAGTTTTTCTTTTTTTTTTTCTTGAGATGAAGATTGGATCAAGAATCTCCTTAAAACCCTCTGCCAGATGGCACCACAAAGGAGGAGAAGCCCTCCAAAGGAAATAAATAAATACCGTGAGAGGACACTTGGGGACGCAGGGACGGGCTCTTCCTCGCGCACATCCTCAACTGCAACAGCGGCAGCCGGATGCTGGCTTGTAAAATTACCTTGGCTGCTTCGCTGTGTAAAATGTGAAAAGGAAACAAGTCATCTTCCTGATGCATGAGCTCAGCGCTTATCTAAGATCGGTTACACAGTGCGAAACACCCTCTTTTACCTCCTGCCTAGCGAATCCCATTAGCACACAATGTAATTTCACAGCTAGCGCTTGGGGAACTTTCTGGAAGCATTTTAGGTTGAAATAGTGAAGTAGAGGGTGGCATGGGTCTGGTTAATTTCAGAATATTGAAGTGTTGGAATTACAATGTGATGACAGGATTCATCAGAAGGATTTATTTCTTTGGGCCTGTGGCCTAATGAATTGGAAAATATTTCCCTATGTCTTCTCCTTCAGCTCTAAATTAAACTGACACATTTTATTAAAAAAATGTCATTTTTACATATTAATGTATGAATTATAGTATGGTACATATGACAATAATGTCATCTGGGTGAAACATTCTAGTGATCTCTCACATTGATTTTCATCTCACTTAGAAGTGAGAACACGGAATGAAAAAGTATCTATGGAAAGCTTTATTATGTGTGTATGTTATCCAAATACACTGTGTAAATGTGCAGGGATTTTATGTGACGGCTCATATATACATCTGCCTAGGCCATGTGCGTGGGGACGTAAGCGATGGACGGGTACTACACTGCAGGAACAAGAGGGAAGAGGAGTGAGATAAAATCTGGCCCATTTTCAGTTCAGGGTCACGGCAATCAAATCATCCAATATGGCACACTTAATGGAAATTACAGGGCACCTGGTTACCGAGACCTGCGTTAACTCCAACGTCCTTTGAGTCTAACCACAGAACCATGTGGCGAGGGCTTCCCATGTTCCATGTACTGATACCCTGAGGAATTCTGGGGGTCCATGTCAACACCCCGGGCAGAATGACATCGCTACAATGCCAATACAGGTTTGCAATGGACGGATTCTGTCTATAGCACGAGTCACTCTCACTGGGTAAATGAAGCCAGAAATATTGAGGCAAATATGAACTGGAAGTGACCTCCTGGGGCCAGATCGATTCTCTGTGGGTTGAAAACACGAAGGTGGAGAGGTAGAGGCGAAGGCCTGAGAAGAGACAACTCCTAGTGATGAAGAGGGTGTGTGAGATCTTTAACAGCTTAATTAAGTCTGTATTGACATGTATCTACATGTACACCTATATCTGAGTTAACTCCATATACCTCCATATACCCCCATCTGTATATCTGGATATCTATGTCCATTAATAAACAATGTGGGAATTTGACAGATGTTATGAAGATAGCAGTTATGTAAGAAGATAATTAGATGATCTTTAATGAACCTATTAAGATCGTATTTCACTACTATCAGTGATAACAATTTTATTAATAATAGTGGCATATATCGCTGATTGCCTAAATCATGGTGCCTCAGCAACAGTTTAGACTGCTGAACTTCATTTGTTTGGAAAGTCTCATTCGTGATTGTAAACCACATGATCTAAATTTTGGAGTTCACTAGAGTTCCATCCTTGGCTCTATCTTCTTGAAGCATCATATATTCCTTATGGGTGACCTGATTTACTATGTCAGGTTTGACTGGTCTGTATATACCATCAACCCTGATTCTGCATCCATACTTCCTTCTGTTCCTGGATTCTCTTCTTCACTGTTAATATCTATGGGACACAAATGTTTATCATCTGAAACTCAATGTATCACCAGAATCCCAACAAATGCAATAAACGTCTCCTCACTTTGCCCTTTTGGCCTGCTCCTATGCTGCTCTTCTTGTGGTATTTAGGTAGTTAAGGACATTAATATCACAGCTGCCAGAATTGTAATCCCTCCATCAAATCTCTCATCCAATAGTTCATTAAGACCTATAAGTTAATCTTCAAAAACTATCAAATACATTCTCTCCTCTTCACCCTTCCACCAGTGCCCTAGTTCAGCAATACTTTCTTTTGTCTATAATATCACAATGACCTCTTTCCCTTTCTGTTTCTACTTTTTACTATATTAGTTTGTACTTCAAACACTTTCAAATATTATCTTTACAAAAAACAGATCTAAAGCTGTCACTTTCTCATTGAAAATCTTCAGGTGGAAATCCGTTGCGAATTATTTACAATCTATCCATCACCTTCTTTTCTAGTGCGATCAGTGTCCTTCCTGCCCACCGACAAGCACCCTGTACTTTATCCACTTGGAAATTCTTAGTTCCTCAAACTTCCAGGCATCACACGTGCAGATTTCTTTGCTTGGAATGAATGCTTTTCCCCTTGTTTTCTGACTGGTGAATTTCTCCTCCCTTGATTGAACTACTGTCCCCTCTGTGTCATCTTCCCAAGTTGTTGTTGTTGTTTCTCTTCTTCTTCTTCTTTTTTTTTTTTAAGATTGTATTTATTTGACAGAGAGAAACACAGCCAGAGAGGGAACACAAGCAGGGGGAGTGAGAGAGGGAGAAGCAGGCTTCCCGCTGAGCAAGGAGCCCGATGTGGGACTCGATCCTGGGTCTCCGGGATCATGACCTGAGCCGAAGGCAGTCACTTAACCAACTGAGCCACCCCCTCTTCTTCTTTTTAAATATTTTTTAATCTATTTGACAGAAAGAAACACAGCTAGAGAGAGAACACAAGCAGCGGCAGTGAAAGAGTGAGAAGCAGGCTTCCCGCCGAGCAGGGAGCCCTATGAGGGGCTCAATCCCAGGACTCTTAACGCTTAACAACTGAGCCACCTAGGTGTCCCTCCTAGGTTCTTCTACAAACAGTTAACCACACCTTCTCCTAGGTTCCTAAGGATGAACCCAGCACATTGAGTCATCTTTCCCAACTAAATGGTGACCACCTCAAACAAGGGACAAGAGGAGTATTAGTAATGCCTAACCTAGTGCTTGGCACTCTGTAGGTGTTTAATAGATGTCTGTTGACTGAAGCAAAGATCAAATACATGGTGTCTTGGGCCCTCTGGCTCCTTGACATGATAAAGGAAGTGAGGAAGGAGATAACGTATTATAAATGTAAAAATTTTTTTCAGATTAGGAACAGTCATAGCCAAGTTACTGTCCAGATTGTGTTTTGTGTTCTGAAAGATAAATAAATTTCTCCAAGACTCCAAGTCACCATTTTGTGAATTATTAACAAAATACATCATGACCAAGGCCTAGAGTTGAAAGCTTCATGTCATGATTTCAAATTCACAGCATATAATTTTCAAGAAGTAGTATAATTCAATGATCAAATTGTATCTAAACATACCAGATTTTGAAGCCTTTTGGGATTCACAAATTCTTAAAATTTGTAATGTGTTTGGGCTCTGTGGTGTTATATAAGATATGTACTAAATAATAAGATAAAAGCTGGTATGAATTAATCTCTGTAAGAATGACAAAAATTTTTAGAAAAACATTACAAAACTATTTTTTCACTTCTTTAGATTTATTTCCACTTGCTAAGGAAATAATTTCTTTTTATGAGTGTCATAATTAAAAAAACGCAAATGAATACCTAAACGCTGATATAATAATGAAACAGAAGGGATTGCAAAACCTTTTAACATTTATTATGATCCGTATACCAGTGATCTAAAAACATTCTAGAGCTCACTGTCTTATTCTGAATACACTGTAGGAAACACAGCTGGTGAGTGGGCTAGGCAATGAGATTGCCATGGCTTTGTCAAGAAGGCTGTTAACATCAGAGCCCAGCAGATCAATAGTTCAAGATGTAGTCTTCCCACAAGTGATTGTGATTTGAATGGCATTTCCACATGGCTCTTTGTATTAGAGACAGAGAAAACTTTCCTATGACCATCTTAACTTCAGTTCTGTTTATCTAATAAAATGGAGAGCAGCATGACCAGTCCCAGTGTCCCATACATTAGAAAACTTTGAAATGAACAAGTCTGAGTTCTGTCAGATGGAAAGGATGTTTGGATATTGGAAAGAATTTCATTAATCCTTTTCATTATATCATAATAGTGTTCATTGATAGTATTCTCTCATGTCATTCCAATTTCACTTTTCTGCTGTTTTTTCTCAGGAGTGATAATATTGCTATCTTGCTTGAAAAAATAGACTTCGTTCATTTTCCTCAAATGGTGATTCTTGGTAAAAATAAAAACTCTTTTCCCTTACTTTGGCTACTTCTTATGTTTATATAATTTCTCAGCCTTATATTTAATGTCTCACTATTTTGAAGTCTTCACCTCAACTTCTGACATATTCCAATATCCCAGTAATTTCCATTCCAAAGTATCCTGCATGAATAGAGCTGCTCCTGATGCGTCTGTCCCCTTTTACCTTCACAATGTTCTGTTTCTGGAGCCCATAACCAGTTCTAGAAACTTCCTAAGAGGAAGATTTCTCTTCAGTTTGTCTTATTCCAATCTCATCTTTTTAAAAAGATTTATCTATTTATTTATTTGAAAGAGAGAAAGAGAGAGTGGGTGAGGGGTAGAGGGAGAGGGAGAGAGATTCTCAAACATCCTCCTTTCTGAGCATAGAGCCCAACGTGGGGCTTGATCTCAAGACCCTGAGACCATGATCTGAGCCAAAATTAAGAGTCGGATGCTCAATCGACTAACCACCTAGGTGCCCCATTCACACCTCCATTCTTTATTAACATGGTATCTGAAGAACCTGAGGACAATCTTTGCTGTCTTTTTTTTCTTTTATTTATTTATTCAACAGAGAGAAATACAGTGAAAGAGGGAGTGAGAGACAAGCAAGGGGAGTGAGAGAGGTAGAAACAGGCTTCCTGCTGAGCAAGGAGCCTGATGTGGGGCTCCATTCCACACCCTGGGATCATGACCTGAGCGGAAGACCGATGCTTAACCGACTGAGCCACTCAGGCGCTCCTGCTGTCTTTCACACAATGAAATAATACCTACTCTTCTGGGCTCTTTGTCCTGAAGACTCCAGTGAAGTCATTATCCTCCAGCAGCTCCAAAAACAAGAGTTTATCAAGGTCCCACTTGGAGCAACCTACTCCTCTCAGAATCTGTACTGGAATGTCTATATCTGAATGTGCTTACATCTCCAGGAATACTATGTTGTTGTATACAGGCATGATGTTCCTCTGTTTTATCCTTCCCTTCCCTGTCAATAATCATTCATGTTTATTAGGTACTACAACTACAAGGGCATGCTTCACTGAATTCACTCACATGTTGATATAAAAGAAATGATTTCGGGACACCTGGGTGGCTCAGTGGGTTAAACCTCTGCCTTTGCCTCAGGTCATGATCTCAGGGTCCTGGGATTGGGTCCCACATCAGGCTGTCTGCTCAGCAGGGAGCCTGTTTCCCCTTCTCTCTCTGCCTGCCTCTCTGCCTACTTGTGATCTCTCTCTGTCAAATACATAAATAAATAAATCTTAAAAAAAAGAAATGATTCATGTTTACTTCTTGCAGAGTTACTTACTTTTCTATAAGACACTTTTTCATTTAGAAGTACCAACAACAGCCAGCTAACAGTTAAGCGAAACTTTATCATTAGTGGCATTACTTAATCAACCTAATGACTCTGTGATGTGGCTGTTACTGATTTCCTGGGGTGCAGCTGGGAAAAGGGAGACTGGGTGTCTCAGTCATCAGAGTCCGCACACCTACTGAGTGACAGAGCTGAGACTTCAGTCCCATTCAATCTGACTGCAAAACCCCAGATTTAAATCCCTTCTGTCGTTAACATCGGCTGGTTGGGAGACAGTCGCCCAGAACTCCCTAGTTTGTATTCTGAAGCCAGTCCGGGAAGGCAGGCAGGCATGGATTTATGCTACCTTCTCAATACACATTTCCTTTTTCAAATTCTACCTATAGCAAGAATGACTTCTTATTCACAGTTTCAAACGTTGGCAAACTCGCTGTTTTAATCACTTCCTGTTTACCCCCTCGGTGAGGCAGGGGTTCTCCCTCTACAGCTACAGGGATAGCCAAGCACATGACATCTGACATTGGGCAGATGAGCTTGACTGCAGCTTACTAGTCACATACACCCACAGCCCATGGGAGGAGGACACTGCGTGCCACAGTGTCATGTGGGGATTGTATCAGGAACAGAGTGAACAACCAGGGGCTGTGGGAGGCAGGATTTGTGGTATCAGGAGCGTGAGAATGGCAGGGAACCAAAACCCACTCCTTAGGGTAAAGTAGAGACTTCTTGGTCCCCTTGATAAGGAATGCCGTTTAGCTAGAGGACCTTATCTGCAGGAGTAGAAGTGGGGAGGGAATTTGCACTTGGACTAGATGAGCCCTCCTGGTCTCACCAGATATTAAGGCGGCACATCTCACTGGAATTTAATTGGGGGCTATTGCACCTACAAACTCTCATCCAGCTAGGCATCTTTACTTTTGTTCTACTCTCTTGCAGAATTGAGGGTGTAGACTATGTGTTGAAAACCGTGAGGCAGTAACTAGGTGGCTAGATAAGAGGGGGGAAAAAACCCACAGCTGAGGTTCGACTCCTTGTTCTGCAACTAACCAGCTATGTGATTTAGGGGACTTCACTTACAGTCTATGGCTTAATCCTCTTTGAAGTGACTCTAAATACTGCCAGGTAAAAATAATGTTAGTTGAATAAAGGCAGGTCCCAGAAAGGAGGGAGGGAGAATCCAACAGCCTTTTGGGCAAGAATCTTTCTTCCTTACTCATGTTCTCCAGTGAAGAATTCCCAAAGAATGCAATACAGTATTCTGGTCACATTGGATTCTCTCTGGGAAAAAAGGCTTTCAGGCCAAATAAGCTTGGGAAACTCTGCATACCTATCCTTCTCTTACAGATCCTCAATACTAAGTGAGCTATGGAAAAGTTCTAAGAAAACAGACTCCAATAAAACCTTGGAGTTTTTTTTTTATTTCAAGTATTATTTAAATTCTAGTTAACTGACATATGTGGTAAAATTGGTTTCAGGTATAGAATTTAGTGATTCATCACTTACAATAACACCTCATGCTCACCAAAAGTGTCCTCCTTAATCCCCATCATCCATTAGCCCAGAGAACTCCCTACATTTTTGACCATGAATCTTCTATGCTAGTTTTGTTTCCTGTGGAACTTCTATTGATATTGATGGGATTGATGTTCTGTAGAAAAAGAAACACTTTTTGGACATGGAGGTGAGTAGTCGGCCGAGTAGAGGTAACTGACAAGGAGATATGGGCAGGTCACCCATAGTGTCTGCTATGCCACACATGTTAGCCCAGTAAACTGGACACCACACAGGCCCCCCTTAACCCTCCCTTCTCTGAGGAGGACCCATAATCAAGCTCATGGTCCAGGCTGGGGCCACTGACATGACTATCACTGGCTTATCAAAGAGGCTGAACACAGTAGTATAAAATCTGGAAATGGCTTTATCCCAGCATTGCCTTGGAAACCATCTTGTCAATGTCCCTTCCATATTGATTGGCAGCACCGAAAGAAGATACTGAGATTCTCCAGTTACTTTTGGGTTTTATGAAATCCAGTACAAACTAAATCTTTATAAATTAATCTTGCATTTGATTCAAACCTTCATCTGTCTCTGTAATTCAGGCTGGATTTGAGCTGCTCTTCACCTACGGTAGGTTGGGGCGAGACACAGTCTGTTCTTTCTCTTTCTTAACTTCCATTGCTACCCTATGGCTCTGATGAAGTAGAGGAAGGGACGGAAAGGTGGAGGGTTAGAGCAACTGCAGCAAAGGACTTTATTCTTAGCTGGTGCCTCTGTACTCCTCCTTTGACCTTTGCATGTCATGGTGTTGTTGGCGGTACCATCTTCTACAGGTTCCTCTGAACTGCCCCTTCACACACAGACTCGGTGGCTGGTGACTTCTGAAGTCATGTCCCCTTCAGGATGGCCCTGTTTTTATACCTCTTGTTGCACAGAAAGCCCTCTTGAGCATGTTTGAGCCCCCACCTGCTTTGTCCAAGGGAAATCTCATATATCCTCACCACACCAGACTCTGCTCTTGGGACCAGCGGAGCCCACCTCTGACTCAGCTTCTATAAAGCTGCGACTGGTCCAGCCTCTATCTGCACACATCCCCCGCAATCCTGAGGGGCATGAGCCCCCTCTCTGACCTCTCACTCTACTCATATGTCAGTGCCCAGCAAGCATCCAGCCCCCAGAGGCTGTTTGGATGAAAGCATGGGGGACGGAGGCAGAGAAGCTGATGTCACAATGCTCTGCATCCTTCTGGATTCTTTCCAAAGAAGTGGCTTCACCTCCTCTCTACTGAAACCCCACTGTTCTCTTTTATAGACGATGGGGTGATTTAGGATGTTTTAGATGTTGTTTAGCAGGTCCTGTGGGGGTAGCTGATCTAGTGCCTCCCCTTGGAATGCAGAGGTACTTAAAAAACCATTAGACTAAGCTTGAGGCTTTAGTTAAAATTCCCAGACAAGAGGAAACGGTCCATCCATAACCTGCTGCAATGTCCAAGAGCCAGACGCCTCCTACTTGGCTCTCTCGGCACCACTGTTCTGTGACCACTAGTCTCACTAGCTGATTGAAATGGGATTAGGCATCATTTGAGCAGTTGTATCTGCTTTCACAGACTATTTCTTCTTTTCTTCTCCAAATGGCTCAGAGCAGTCCTGCAAGAGGACGATCTGTGGTTTCGGGGCAGATTTGGAGCCAGCCAAATAAAAAGCCACTGGCAGAGATTCCCTAGCTGATGGCCAGATCAAACCCCCTCTGCTTTTCTTCAGATGGTGAAGAGCATTCTTGCCATTAAAATATCAATGCTATCTGGTTGTCAGGGTAATGGAGAGAGTGTGCTAATGTGATGTCAGGAATAACAGTAAAACTTATACTTGCACTGTCATAGAACGAGAGGGAGTTACTGGAGATGTTTTCGTCTTAGGAATTCCACTTACCATAGAGTTTCCTGGGAAGATGTAGCCAGGACCCTGCGGCCCTTGACCTAGGTCACACCTGCATTGGATAGCACAGCCTCATCAGCACCCGGCAGGAGGCTGGGTCCCAAGGAGCTGCTTAAATACTCTGCAGAGGGTAAGTGACTCATCCCTTGGTATAGCTTAAGGAGAACTGTATTGGGAGATTTTGGTCGTCAAGCCTGAGATCTTTAGTGAAGAAAACAGTGAACCACATAAGATATAAATCTTCATTTCATTTTTTTCATATGTTACTGTCTATAAAACATCACTTACGTACTTATGCCAAACATGTTAAAAGACCCTTGAGGACATAAGAGGGAAAAGTAAGTGCCTGCCTAAAGGACCTTACATTTCAGAGGAGAGAGAGGCAAAGGAGCATCTACAAAAAAACACAAGTATCACAGTGGGGTATAGAGTAAGTACAGCATGGAGGGAGCAGACAGAAAGGCAAATGCCATTGGCACTGAGCTCTACCTACTGAAGCAGATTTGACAGACTGCAGATGGGGAGGGGGTGTGGCAAATGCGTAAGCCTAATGGTAAAGGACCATCAAGATAGCCCTTAGACAAATGTTGACCCGGACCCTGTCAATCACTTCTCTGATGCAAATAGTTCAGCATCTTTATTAAAAGTCAACCACTATTGGGGCGCCTGGGTGGCTCAGTTGGTTAAACGACTGCCTTCGGCTCAGGTCATGATCCCGGAGACCCGGGATCGAATCCCACATGGGGCTCCCTGCTCGGCGGGAAGCCTGCTTCTCCCTCTCTCACTCCCCCTGCTTGTGTTCCCTCTCTGGCTGTGTTTCTCTCTGTCAAATAAATAAAAATCTTTAAAAAAAAAAAAGTCAACCACTATTAACTGAGGTTTAGGATGCAAAAGAGAGAATTGCTATCACCAATTTTTAGGGAGAAAAAACAATTGTCCCTACTTTTGTCCTCTTGGTGATGTTCTTCGGCTTAGCTCTTTGCTCAGAAACCACAAATGACTGAAATTCAGTGGAGAAGCTGCACCCAGTCTCCAATCCCTATGAACTGATCAGACTCCCGGGCCGCCACTCTGACCAGGATCTGACGTTGTAACACAAAATGGGATGGGCACGCAACTCAGACAAGAGAGAAAATATTTCTAAGTGTCTGGGTTTTACACAATTCCAACCCTTTAAGTCTGAGTTACATGGAGCCTTTTAGCCTTGGCCAACTTTTTGGTCTCACAACAAAAATTAAAAAAAAAAAAAAAGATAATTTGAATAGTATAATTAGAGGCCAAAAGGCTAAATAGGCTTCTTGGACCTGAAGCTTGTCTTGCAGAGAGCATTTGAATGAATTATTTTTAAATGAATCAAAAACACATAGATTATAATTATTTTATATCTATGAAATTTTTCATGTATCAAAAATCAAAGGAAAATTAGTTTGGTATTTGACTTTGCCAAGCCCCAAGAATTTAGTATGACTTTGAGAAACATGTTCTGAAAACCAAAAGTCATGGGCATCCATTCTCAATGGTCCAAATGGTGAGTTGAGCTTGAGTCTTGAGGGCTGGTTTCCCAACTCAGAGGATCTTCTAGACTCTCTTGTGCATCTTTCAGAGGGAAACCATACACATACTGAGAAGGACGCCCAGAAGACCTGGATGACGTACCAGGAGCCTTACTTCCCTCCAGTTGGCAGAAACTCTGGTCTCTCACAAACTAGCTAAAATAGGCTGAAGGACAAATACTGTTTCCTCATCAAACCCAAAACCTCAGTAAATAAAAATATTTCTTAAAGCTACAAGCTGTAATTTTTGCCATGGAATTGGTAAAAAATTATTACTATTATTATTTTTTAAAAGCCTTTAGTTAGTGCCTGAGGCAGAAAACTGTAGCATATTCTCTGACCAGGTTTCACTTAATTTATCTGTCCCTCAGCCCTCCTGATCTTGGTCACTCTGCTATCAGATACTTTCTTGATGTATACTATGGAATTGTAACATTCTAGAATGTTCTAAGCACTGTAGCACAAATATTGATGTATAAGACAAAAATAAAATCTTAAGGGGAACAAAAATGCTGGGTTTGATGAGATAAATAACCAGAAAAGATCTACTGTGGAAAGACAACAATAAATTGTGATCATTTAATCTCCAAATATTTTGGGATTTTCTAGCCCTCATTCTGTGATGGAATTTTAGTTTATTTCTGCTATGGTCTGAGGGTATAGTTAGCATAATGGTTATTTTGTTAAATTTGTTGAGATGTGTTTTATGGTACAGCATGTTGTCTGTCTTGGTGAACATCTCATGCAAGAAGCCATGTGCAGTCTGCTTTGTTCCATGAAGTTGTCTATAGACCTCAATTATATCTAGTTGACTGAGGGTGTTGTTGAACTCAACCAGATCCTTACTGATTTCCTGCCTCCTGGCCCTTTCCACTTCTGACAGAGGACTGTCAAAGACTCCAACTATAATTTTGCACTCGTCTATTTCTCCTTTGCAGATATGTCAGTTTTTGTCTAATGTGTTGATGCTCTGTTGTTAAGGCCATATATATGAAGAATTATTGTGTCTTCTTGGAGAATTGGCCCCTTTATCATTATATAATACTTCCTTATTCCAGATAATTTCCCTTGCTCTGAAGTGTGCTTTGTCTGAAATAAAAATGCCTGCTCCAGGGCCCTGGTGGCTTAGTGGGTTAAGCATCCAAAACTTGATTTTTGGCTCAGGTCACGATCTCAGGGTCATGAGATCAAGCCCCAAGTCGGGCATAGAACCTGCTTAAGATTCTCTCTCTCCTTCTCCCACTGCCCTACACCCAAGGGGGCATGAGCATGTGTTTCTCTCTCTCTCTCAAAAAACATGTCTACTCTACCTTTCTTTTGATTAGTGCTACCATGGTATATCTTTCTTTAAACCTTTACTTTTAGTCTATATGTGTCTTTATATTTAAAGTGAGTTTCATATAGACAACATATAATTAAATGCATTTTGGTTTTTGGTCCACTCAGACAGTCTTTGTTTTTTAATTGACCTATTTAAACCATGGATGCTTGAAGTGATTATTGATATATTTGGGTTCCTCTCTACCTTATTTGTTATTGTTTTCTGCTTGCTGCTCTATTCTTTTATTTTTCTTTTTTGTCTTCCACTTGTTTTGCCTTCTCTGCTTTTGAGTGTTTTCTCTTCTCTCTTTTTTAAAAGAGATATTTATTTGAGAGAGAGAGAAAGAGCTTGAAGGCATGAGCTGAAGGGGCAAAGGGAGTGGGAGGGAGAATTTCAAGCGGGCTCTGCACTGAGCATGGAGCCTGATGTGGGGCTTAATCTCATGACCATGAGACTATGACCTGACCTGAAATCAAGAGTCAGATGCCCAATGGACTACACCACCCAGGGGCCCCTTCTTCTCTTTTTGCATAGCATTTATCTTTTTCAAAAATTTCTTTCCTTTCTGACTCATATCCTAGAATTTACAATATATATTTACAACTATTCCATGACCACTTTCAAATAATGGCTTCACATGTACTATAAATACTTTCTAATGCAGTATTTTAATTTCCTCCCATCTATGCTTTATAATATTGCTGTCATTCATTTTACTTATTTTTAAGCTATAATCACTGAATGCATTGTTACTATTGTTATTTAAAACAAACTGTTATCTGTCAGATCACTTAGGAATAAGATAATTAAAGGTATGGGGTGCCTGGGTGGCTCAGTCTGTTAAACATCTGCCTTTGGCTTAGGTCATGATTTTGGGGTCCCAATATCGAGTCCCACATCAGGCTCTCTGCTTCGTGGGGAGTCTCCCTCTGTGCATGCACTCTCTCTCAAATATATAAATAAAAAATGAAAAAAAAGAAAATTAAAAATTTTATCTTGTATTCATTTCTTCTTTATAAAATGATCTTCTTTTCTGTAAGTCTAAGTCTCTGATCTATACCATTTGCCTTCTCTCTGAAGAACTTTTAACATTTCTCGCAGGGAAGGTCTACTGACAACAAATTCCCTTCATTTTTGTTTATCTGAGAAAGTCTTTATTTATCTTTCCTTTGTGGTGATGGTCACATGCATGTGTACATGTATACAAACTCACCTAATTGTATTCATTAATTAGATGCAGGCTTTTATACCAATCGTATTTCAATAAAGCTGGAGGGAAAATAGTCACACATCAAAAATGGAGTTTGAGGGGCACCTGGGTGGCTCAGTTGGTTAAGCAACTGCCTTCGGCTCAGGTCATGATCCCAGAGACCCGGGATCGAGCCCCACATTGGGCTCCCTGCTTGGCAGGAAGCCTGTTTCTCCCTCTCTCAGTCCCTCTGCTTGTGTTCCCTCTCTGGCTGTGTATCTCTCTGTCAAATAAAAAAAAAAAATCTAAAAAAAAAAATGGAGTTTGATTCTTTATTATAAAGGAAGCTGAGAACTCCCCCGCCCTTTTCAAACCCAAAGAGAGTTCTGGTTTCTCCTCAGTGTAGTCTCTGACAGAAAATCTTTAGGTGAAAGTTAGGTAAGTAGTCATCTTGAATTATTTAAAATGCAGCATCAACAGGTTCCTCTAAGATTTGGAGAGGTTAATAAGAAAGGTGAAGTTACTGAGAGGTGGGACAGGGCTTCTGGGCCTCTGAGGATGCAGGCGTGGGCGGGTCCTCCCCGACCTCCAGGGTTGTGTTCCTGCCCTGGAGAGCTGGGGGTGTGGGGGCTGAGAGGTGATGTCTTAGAGTTGTAGTGATATCTGGGGCTTCAGACCCCTAAGGAATTGCCACTGAGGATGTCCACAGAGATGGGCTTTCTTTTCCCCTCGGGAGAAGGGCTCTGGTCACCTGCCCAGGGGCCTCAGCTTCCACTGCTGGGCCCCAGCTTCGGCCTTCGGGGACAGGTTTGTCATTCTTATCTTCCACCATAGACTTCCAGAAATGCTGGAGCAGCTTCAGATCATCTCTGCCGCCTCACCTCCCTACTCCTTTTCCTGAGCAGAAAGACCCACATTCCTAACACATGTGACTCATAATCTGTCTGGGCTTCTCTCCTTCCTTTCTGAAGTATAATTTAACATGATACAGAATTCAAGGTTGGTGGATTTTTTTCCCCTTTGGACACTTTAAATATTTCATTTAATATTTAATATTTATATTTAAATCTTCCACTCTCTTCTTGCTTGCATGGTGTCTGAAGAGAAGTCCAATGTAATTCTTACCTTTGCTCCTCTAGAGGTAAGGTATTTCTTTCCTCAGGCTTCTCTCAAGACTTTCGTGTTATCTTTGATTATTGGTAGTTTGAATACATGTAGGTGTAGATTTTTTGGCATTTATCTTACTTGAATTCTCTGACCTTTCTTCTCCTTTTGGTATTCCTGGTATGTGTCTAGTATACTTTCATAATGGTCACAGATAGTCCCTTCTGTCTTTTCCATTTTTTTTCCTGTGTGTATTTCATATTTGGAACTTTCTGTGAACCTCTCCTTAATCTCACTGATTCTTCCCTTGACCACGTACAGGCTATAATGCTCCCATCAAAGGCATTCTTCATTTCTATTACAGTGTTTATGATTTCTTGCATTTCCTTATCAATTCTTCTTAGAGTTTAAATCTCTCTGCTCATGTATTTTTGCATGCCATTCACTTTTTTCATTGCAGTCCTTAGCATATTAATCATAGTTGCTTTAAGTTCCCAATCTGATATTGCCAGCATGTCTACCCTCTCTGAGTCTGGGTCTGACACTTGTTCTGTTTCTTCAAATTGTATTTTGTACTGTTTAGTGGGCCTTATCATTCTTTTTGTTGGAAGCTGGACAGAACGTGCTGGGTAACAGGAACTGAGGTGAATAGAGCTTTAGTGTGAGGTTTTATGTTTACCTGGATGTAATGTAGGCTGTGTTTATTATTTGCTGTAGCGGCAGATGCCAGAGACAAAAATCTCCATTGTTGCCCATTTTTTTCTCTCCCCTGTTGTTTTTGGGTTTCCACAGAGACTTCTTAGGTGAGGTGTGGGAAGTACTGTTCTTTCACTTGTAATCCCCTGTAATTGGACAGGAGCCCAATTGATGTGCCGGTGAGGTGTGTGGGGAAGGAAAGAATTCTATAGTCCTGTGATTTAGACTCAGAATTTGATTGAACCTGAGCCTCTGGACTGTGACCGTCTGTTTTTCATTTCCCTTAGGTGAGACAGGATCTAGAAAGAAACAGAGTTGAGTATTTCCCTTCCCCCAGGTTGGTTAGTCTCTGGTCAAACCGTAGTGGATTGGGGTCTGGTAAAATAGTTACGTCCCAGGGGATTTTCCCCTGAGTTTCACTGTCAGGACCTGGTAGAGCTCATGATGGAGGAAAGTCATGGTAGTCTGCGGATCTTTCTAGCTCCCTTTCTGAAGGGTTGTCCACACCAAGCCTGGAGCGATTTGTCAGTTTAAGTTTTCCTCCTCTTACAATGTGTGCAGTGGCTCCTAGGCCTTTCTGTATCCCCTTGTATGCCCTCCAAATTTCAGACAGAACTTTGTCCTGAGACCTCAGTCTGTTGTTAGATCTAAGTAGGCCTGCTAGTTTTCATTTTGTTCAGTTTTTGTCTTCTCATGAGAATGGAATGAGGGCTTCCAAACTCCTTACATGCTGGACCCTTAAACAGAAGTCTCCTGTGTATTTTTAATATTATTATTTGTTTTTTTTCAAAAATATTTTTATAGATGCCAATAACTTTCTTTCTATTGAGGCAAAGATATATCCAAGAGTTCTCATTACTGGTTGAAAATTCATAATACAATCAGTATCTTAATTCATAAACACTATCTTCCACTATAAAATGCTAACTAGCCATCTCAAGCTCCTATTGATTAGCAGAGCTTACACAATGTCTTGTAACTGAGCAATATATATATATATATATATATATATAGTTTTTTAAAAAGACTTTATTTATCTATTAAGTGGGGGAGGGGCAGTGAGGAGGAGATGTAGAGAGACAAGCTGACTCCACGCTGAGTGTAGAATTTGTCTTGGGGCTTGATCTCACAGCCCTCAGATCATGACCTGAGCTGAAAGCAAGAGTAAGATGCTTAACTGATTAAACCATCAGGTGCCCCAATACATATATCACTTTTTACAGAAATCAGAGTTGATAAACCCCATAATAACATGCATTAATCTAGCTTACACTGTTGGAGCCATGGTCTCTATGCAAGCAGCCTCTGCAGTAGTGCATACAAATTAGAATTAGGCTAGTGTGTGGGCTGGAGCTTAATCATTTTCTCTGAATAGATAGATTACTTCATTCAAAGAGATAACCTTGGCAAACACCCTCTTTGATCAGTATTTTTGGTGAACATTCAAATAAATTTGAAACTTCACAGTGGAGATGGTGTTCAGTGGTTATCAAATTTTGGTTGTGTATTCATAAAAGAATATATACACACATATACACACATATTCATAAAAGAATAAGCACATACACACACATAAATGTATAGTCATGTGTATATATTGCTATATACCCTTGCACATTTCAAAGTTGAACCTAATTTCAAATTAGATAACTTTCATTAAGTTTTAAATCTACTAAAGAGTGGAATAACATGGAGGACAGTAGGAAAAGTAAAGGAAATGTGAACTGGGATAAATTAGAGAGGGAGATGAAGCATGAGAGTTTGGACTTTGAGAAACAAACGGAGTTTTGAAGGGAGGGGTGGGGGATGGGTGAGCCTGGTGGTGGGTATTGAGGGCCTGAATTGCATGGAGTACTGGGTCTGGGGCATAAACAATGAATCTTGGAACACTGAAAAAATAAAATAATGTAATAATAAAAATAAACAAAAATTTAGTAGCCACCTTTAAAAAAAAGAGTGTAATTTCTGGAATATCATTAATATTATAATTTTAAAACAATATTGCTAATAAAATTATCCAATAAAATATCAGCAATCAGATAACCACTAGCAATCGCTTAAAGGAAAATAGCTCTCATTCTAAGATTTGAAATTACACTAGAGTATCTGGGTGGCTCAGTCAGTTGAGTGTCTGATTCGGTTTTAGGGTCCTGAGACAACAACTTGACAAAGGGGAGTCAGCTTCTCTCCCTCGCCCTTTGCCCCTCCCCCTGCATGAAGCATGGTCTCTCTTTCTCTTTCTCTAGGTCTCTTCCTCTCTAAAATAAAAATAAAATAAAATAACTTTGAAATTCCACATCATTCCTTTTGCTCTCTAATTGTGTATTTGTGTTTCACTTCCCTCACATGTTTTATTACTTTTTAATGTTTGAAAGCATTTATTTGCCACCTAGCATATAACCTTGCAAAAAAAAAATGCCCATTATTTTCTATGGAAAAACTGTTATTTTGATTGCAAAAATTCTTATAATTGTAAACAGATGATCACAGAGATAAAGATTATACTCTGAATAGTTATGAAATATAAAAAGCAAAATCTTATGTACACTGCCTCTCTTAAGCAGATGGGTGGCATTAGGGGTTCATCTACATGTGGATGAGTAATACTTATCCCTGGAATATGACAAGTTTGCTATCATTTCTATTCTTGATTTTCTTTTATGATAGTTGTAATCTCTGAGAAACAGGGTTCATATAAATAGTAATTGGGAAAGGAAAGAGTTTGGTTGTGGAAATGTCACTTAATTCTTTGAATTCCTTTCGAGTTATATTTTTAATGATCTAATATCAATAATTACATTATGTTCTCCTTCAATTTTGTTGAAAAAGATATTTGGAAACCACACAGGACTTTGTTACTCAGTCACCAGCATTATTAATTTTCTCAACACCTACAGCAAAATTTTGAATCTTCCTTAGAGATTGGAGATTTTAATCTCTTTAGAGATTTCTATTTCTTAAGGCAATGGTACTAGTAAAATCCCAGATTGGTGAGAGCTCTGCCTTACTTATGCAAAGTGAGAGAAGGAAATTGTGGAAAGGGAATGGACCGCAAGGTACACCACAGAAAAGTAAAGAATGTGGCAGCTGATTCCATTGAAAAGTACCCAGAGCTAGATAACCCTTGGAAAACCCTCATACTGCATGCACACCTCTGCGGTATCAAAGTCTTTCCCAGTTTTCTAGCTTTTGGCTCACTGACAATGAAGTATTTAGTAGGAAAGG
>PITA01019167.1:0-38359 GCA_004023965.1 Spilogale gracilis | reverse complement strand
AACGAAACAACAGAGACTTTGAACACAGAAACAAACTGAGGGACTTAGAGGGAGGGGGGTGGAGGGATGGGAGAGCCTGGTGGTGGGTACTGGGGACACCTAAAGCGTGGAGCACTGGGTGTGGGGAATGGGGAATGAATCTTGAAACACTGGAAAAAAAATTTTAGTAACAATAAAAAAAAAAAGGTAAAATCTCAGACTCTTTAGTTCTCTTTTTTCAATTTTTTCAGTTTTATTGAGATATAATTGACATAGAGCATTGTATAAGTTGAAAATGTATAGCATAATGACTTGACATACATATATTGCAAAATGATTACCACAAGTTTAGTTAGCCATATGGTTATAAAAAAATTTTTTTCCTTGCCCTGAGAACTTTTAGCATCTACTCTGTTCACAACTTTCCAATATACCATACAGTAGTATTATCACAATAGTCATCATGTTGTATATTATATGCCCAGTATTTATTTGTTTTATAATGGTAAGTTTATACCTTTTGACAACCATTGTCCAATTTCCCTACCCTCACCCCTCTACCTCTGATAACTACAAATCTAATCTCATTTTCTGTGAGTTGGATTTTTTTGTTGGCTGTTGTTGTTTTAGATTCTACATATAAATTAGACCATAGTCTAAGTATTTACCTTTCTCCACTGACTTAGTTCACTTAGCATAATACCTTCTAGGTCCTTTCAGTTGTCACAAATGGCAGGATTTCCTTCATTTTTATTGCCGACTAGCATTCTGTTGTATATATACCTCATTTGGTTTACCTGTCTCAGACCCTTCACAGTTCTTGACAGCAATCACTTGTCTTTCTTCTTCTTCTTTTTTTTTTTTTAGAGAGGGAGAGCTGGGGAAGGGCAGAGGGAAAGGGAGAAGCCCAACCAGGCTCCACAGCCAGCAAGGAACCTAGTGCAGGGCTCAATCTCACAACCCTGAGATCACGACCTAGCCAAAATCAAGAGCCAGATGCCTAACCGACTGAGCCACCTAGCCCCTGTTGCTCTCCCTCTTAACCATTGGATACATGCGGACCTTTCATAGTCATGCTCCTAGTTCTAGGCACAGGGCTTCTATTTAATTGGGACTTCAGAAAAAAATGTCAAATGAATTAAAGTAATCATTTTTATTTACTCTTTATTTTCAATAAATAGACTTGAAAATACCATTATACTTCACATGGTCATCAATCTTCTGTGATTGTTACTCCAAGTAAGTTTTTCCCTCCAGTATTTAAAAACAGTGGTACCACAGCATTGGAGTAGGCAGTATGGTAATTTTTAAATATATTGGGATGGTGGCTGATGCAGAGTTTATGGCCAACACAGTTATCCATGGGATCTTAGGAATTTTGTTTCCACTTTTCTGAAATTCATCTATGTATGAACTTTGAATTTTCTTTCTTTTTTTAAGATTTTATTTTATTTATTTGACAGAGAAAAACACAGCTAGAGCAGGAACATGAGCAGGGGGAGTGAAAGAGGGAGAAGCAAGCAAGCTTCCCACCTAGCAGAGAGCCCAATGCAGGATTCAATCCCAGGACCCTGGGATCATAACCTGAGCAGAAGGCAGACGTTTAACAACTGAGCCACCCGGGAACCTCTGAACTTCGATTTCTTTATGAAAATTTTACCTAGCCACTTAAAAAAAAATTCTCCTCTTTCCCTGTACATTTATTGGCTAGATTCCCAACTATATCCAACTGAGTGGGTAAACCCAAAAGGAAAATGGGCAAAATAAAAATAGGGAATCAACTGGCTCAAAACAAAAGAAATGGATAAAGGTTAAGACAACTTGTCCATTCAGCTGTTATTATGCAAGTTTTCTGCAGCTATCTGCTCAGCTACTAAAGTCTGGGTTAAAGTTCAAAAGGGAAAGTTCTACATGCACATATTTTTCAATGTAAAAAAGTTCAAATATTAGAAACTCAAATATTTTTATTCATTGAAAAATCCAGTGATGAATCTTAATAAATCTATATGCAAGACAGAAGAAATTCAGCTCAGATCTCAACATCATCCATGTTTAAACTGTATTGATTTTAAAACTTCAACCATAGCACACTTCATAGAGCCTCTCTCCTCCCATTGACTCTGGTGACATTTTCTGGGCTAAATGTGAGTCATAACTTGTGACATTGCACAGACAGCATGTGTGAGGTGGGGCGTTTCACTTCTCACTTTGGCTCTTGTTTGCCTTATGGTAACTGGAAAGTAGGGATATAAGAGGAAGGTGAATGTGAGACTAGGGTTCTCTTAATTTCATTCAGAAGACTCTGGACTAAGAAAATTGGAGAGGTTTGTTTTGTGTGTGTTTTTTTAATTGAACACATGAGACTATTTGAGCTTCAATAAGTATAAAATGCGGTGGATGCTTAATTCCACAGAACTGTGTGCTTCAGAATGGTTAAAATGGTAAACTTTATGTTATGTATATGTTACCACAATAAAAAAATGTAATGGATTAAAATCCATGAAGTGTGCTTACATTCTTTTTTTTTTAAATATTTTATTTATTTGACAGGGAGAAACACAGCCAGAGAGGGAACACAAGCAAGGGGAGTGAGAGAAGGAGAAGTAGGCTTCCCGCCGAGCAGGGAGCCCGATGTGGGGCTCCATCCAGGGTCTCCGGGATCATGACCTGAGCCGAAGGCAGTCGCCCAACCAACTGAGCCACCCAGGCGCCCCATGGGCTTACATTCTTAAATTCATTTGGATATTTAAAAATTAGCCTCCTTGAAAGATGTCAGCAGCTAAGTCATCATCTGAAAACTGATAAATAAAGGGAAAGAATCAAACATGTCCTGCTTTTCCTGTAGAAACTATACCGCTAGAAAACCAAATAGTACACCAGGGAAGCATCTCTTTATCAAATTATTGCAACTAATAAATGGAAATAAAGTGACGGAATTAGATTATCACCATTTGCAAGGCTCAGTGAATTAATTGATTTAGGCAGTGAGAACCAACAGCTGCTAATATTGCAAAAAGCGACACAACCAGACACCATGTTTCTGCTGTTGAAAGAACTCAGCACTGCTTACAATCTTGCAAAGGAAATCTGACCTAAGTCTGGTCAGACCTCTGGATCTAGCTATTTTCAAGAAAAGCTGAGGACAGAATATGTGTTGAAATGTACCACGAATGTGCCGTCAGCAAAATTCAAACTGTAGGTCAAATTGTCCATGTTCTTCAACAGGCAAATTATAAGGAAAAGAAAGGGATAAAGAGGGAAACTGTAAATTAAAAGAGATTTAAAAGATGAATCAATAATTTTTTAAAGAGCAAGCCTCAACTAGAGTGTCTGAGTGTGCATGCTTGCATAAGGAAGCCAGAAAGCTTTCATCAAAAAAAAGTATGAGGAAATGATTACTGTAAAGATCAGGATTATAGACATGGAGGGACTTCTGGAGTGGCTGTGGCAAAGTACAACTTATTCACCTGGATGGTAGTTATGAAGATGTGACTTTATAATAATTCACTATTCTACATGTCTGTGTGATTTTCTCTATTTTATTTTGTGTTTTATATATATATGTCGGGTATCCAGAATGAACTGTAGTAGTATGTCACCCAGGACTGCCACGTGGATGTGGCCAGCTGGTCAGAGAGAAAGATGATGAGAGAACTGGTGAGCTCTCAGAGGCCCCCCTCAAGGCCAGGCATTTGCCCAGCCCCATGTGGGTGGGTGGCAACTGAATCATACTGTGAGATTGGGCCGAGACAGCATTTTGAGTTCCTGGCAAAAATGGATGGAAAAGGATTCATAAGTTGTTTTGAGCAAACCACGTTTCAGTTCCTTGAGCAGTTTAGTTCTCTGGGCATCGTAGCTCAGGCCAGCCAATTGCCAGCAAGAACTTAGAACTGCACCTTCAAGACTGTGCAGTTTAGGGGCGCCTGGGTGGCTCAGTTGGTTGGGCGACTGCCTTCGGCTCAGGTCATGATCCCGGAGACCCGGGATCGAGTCCCACATCGGGCTCCCTGCTCGGCGGGAAGCCTGCTTCTCCCTCTCTCATTCCCCTTGCTTGTGTTCCCTCTCTAGCTGTGTTTCTCTCTGTCAAATAAATAAATAAAATCTTTAAAAAAAAAAAAAAGACTGTGCAGTTTAACGGCTGTGAGTGAGGAAGTACTACCTTTAGAGGCCCCATTTTATTATACAGAAATGCTATAGCATCCTTTTTCCCCCACCCTGCCCCACCACTGTAGCATCTTTATCAGCAATGCACTTAAAGCTGTATTTAAGGCTATAGCTAACTCTTTTTCCACCAAGAAATCTGGAGAAGGCAAAGAAACAAACAAATAAATATAGTTTAAAAATTAAATTAAATAAGATAATAAAAACTAATCAATTAATTTTTTTAAATAGGAAGAAATCTGGAGAAGGTAAGGAGCTTATTATTACATAGATGATGCCAGAAAGCCCAAATGTAAGTTCCCAAGGGGAAAGCAGCATAAAATGTCAGAGCAGGCAAAACAATATGTTCTAGCAAAGATTGGATTAATAGTGTCATACCAACAAACACCCATGAGACTCCTAAAATCCTCAAATCTGACAATTCAAATTGCTGGCAAGGATGTGAAACAACAGAAATTCTCATTCATTGCTGGTGAGGATGCAAAAATCATATAGCCACTTTGGAAGACCATTTGGCATTTTCATACAAAGCTAAACATAGTCTCACCATACAAATGAATGATCCTAAGATCAGAAATAAGACAAAGATGTCGGCACTCGCTACTTCCGTTCAACACTGTACTGAAGGTTCTAGCCAGGACAATTAGGAAAGAACAAAGAGTAAAAAGTTATTCATATGGGAAAGGAAAAAGAAAAACTGTCTCTATTTGCAGATTCCATGAGCTTATAAATAGAAAATCCGCAAAATCCATTTTAAAACTATTAGAACTTGGGGCACCTGGGTGGCTCAGTTGGTTAAGCGACTGCCTTCAGCTCAGGTCATGATCCTGGAGACCTGGGATCGAGCCCCACATCGGGCTTCTGCTAGGCGGGAGGCCTGCTTCTCCCTTTCTCACTCCCCCTGCTTGTGTTCCCTCTCTGGCTGTTGTTTCTCTCTGTCAAATAAATAAATAAAATCTTTAAAAAATAAATAAAATAAAATAGAATAGAATAGAATAAATACTATTAGAACCAAAAACAAGTTCAGCAGGATTGATGGATACAAGATCAATATACAAAAGTCCATTGGTTCTATACACTAGCAATAAACCCTCTGAAATTAAAATTAAAAATAATTACATTTACAGTAGCATCAAAAAATTAAAATACTTAAGAATAAATTTAACAAAAGAAGTGCAAAATTTATGCACTGAGAGTCACAAAACATTGTGGAAAAAAGTTAAAGATCTAAATAAATGGAAACTTCCCGCATGTTTATGGGTCAGATGGTAATACCCCACAAAGTCATCTACAAATCCAATGCAATATCAAAATCCCAGCTTGATTTTTTGCAGTAAATGACAAGCTAATCCAAGAACTCACATGGAAATGCAAGAGACCCACAATAGCCAAAACAATCTTGAAAAAGAAGAACAAAATTGGAAGACTCACACTTTATTTTACAATTTGCTACATAATTATCATGATCAAGACCATGTGGTACTGGCATAAAGATAGACATAGAGATCAATGCAATCAAATTGACAGTCCAGAAATAAATCCTTTCATTTACAGTCAAATGATTTTCAACAAGGGTGCCAAGACTATTTAATGGGGAATGAAGTGTTTTCTCAACAAATTGTGCTGGAACTAGATATCCGTGTACAAAAAAATGAAGTTGGAGCCTTACCTCACATCATACAGAGAAATTAATTCAAAATAGATTAAATACCTAAATGTGAAAGTTGAATCTAAAGATTTAGATTTTGAATTCTAAACTTTTAGAAGAAATTATAGGAGTAACTCTTCAGGACCGTGGGTTGGGCAGTGGATTTTTAGATATAACACCAAAAGCACAGCAACAAAAGGAAAAAAATAGATAAACTTGACTGCAAACAATACTATCAAGAAAGAAGACAACTAAAGGATAGGAGAAAATTTTGAAAATTATATATTTAAAAAGGGGCTTATACCCAGAATACACACACACACATACACACACACACACACACACACACACACACAGCCTCCAATAAGGGGCGCCTGGGTGGCCCAGTCATTAGGTGTCTGCCTTCAACTCAGGTAATGATCCCAGAGTGCCAGGATCAAGCCCCACATCAGGGTCCCTGCTCAGCGGGAAGCCAGCTTCTCCCTCTCTCACTCCCCCTGCTTCTGTTCCCTCTCTAGTTGTGTTTCTGTCAAATAAATAAATAAAATCTTAAAAAAAAAAAAAAAAAAAAAAGGCGCCTGGGTGGCTCAGTGGGTTAAAGCCTTGCTTTCGGCTCAGGTCAAGATCTCTGGGTCCTGGAATCCAGGCCTGCTTCCGGCTCTCTGCTCAGCAGGGAGCCTTCTTCCTCCTCTCTCTCTGCCTGCCTCTTCCTACGTGTGATCTCTCTCTCTCTCTGTCAAATAAATAGATAAAATCTTTTTTAAAAAAAGAGCACCTGGGGTGCCTGGGTGGCTCAGTCGGTTGCTTTCGGCTCAGGTCATGATCCTGGAGACCTGGGATCGAGTCCCACATCAGGATTCCTGCTCGGCAATTTCTAGCAGAGAGTCCTTCCTTGCCTCTTCTAGTCTCTGTTCCTTGGCTTGCTGTGGCTTCAAAGCTCCAATCTCTGCCTCAGTCTTTACAGTCATTCTCCTCCTTTCTCCTCTGTATTTCTTTATAAAGACACTTGTCACCAGATTTAGGGCCCACCGGAATGATATCTTGAGATGCTTAACTTAATTACATCTGCACAGAACCTTTTTCCAAAGAAGGTTACATTCACAGGTTTTGGGGGTTAAGAGATGGACAGATCTTTTTGGAGGCCACCACTCAACCCACTACAAACCCAAAGGTCCATCAACTGATGAATGGATGAACAAAATATGGTTTATCCATACAATGGAATATTATTTGGTGATAAGAAGTGCTGACACCTGCTGCAGCATGGGGGAAACTTGAAAACATTATACTAAAGGAAAGAAGCCAGACAAAGGCCACATGTTGTGCAATTACATTTATATGAAATGTCCAGAATAAGCAAATCAGTAGAAACAGGAAGTAGATCAGTGTTTACCCTAGAGTTGTGGGAGTCTTAGGGGGAATGGAGAGTGACTGCTAATGAGTATAGAATCTCTTTTTAGCATCATTGAAAATGTTCTAAAGTTATATTATGGTAACAGTTGCACAACTCTGTGAATATACTAAAAGCCATTGTATTGAGCACTTTAAATGCGTGAATTGTATGGGACATAAATTATATCTCCATGACACTGTTAAAAGTGAGCAATTTAAAAGTTAATAGTGAAGGTAGTGGATTAAAATACATAAAATATTCTAAAATTCTCAGACTCAAAATGATTTTTTTTAGTCGTTTGGTGATCTGTAGGCAATGTTGGCAAATAAATATAAGGAACTAAGCACTTATTGTGCCTTTTCTGTATGAACTGTACTTCAGAGTATCAAAATAGTTGATAAGAGAAAATACTTTATTATAGAAAAATCCCCACTAATTAAGGTAGAAGAAAGGACAGAATTAGAATCTCACCAATTTGCAAGCCCTGATGAAATAATAGATCAAGGCAATGTTTTCCATTAAGTGAAAGTTTGACGGGAACTTTAAGAGAGAGGCTCACAAGATCTGAATCCGGTGATTAATCTTAGCATCACGAAAAATGGCCAGCCAGACATTACAGGCCTGTAATGCAGTAGGAAGCACACAGTACCATTTACAAAGTATTCTTGCCAATAAAATCAAATCTGGGTTTGATCAAGCTTCTAAATCTAACTACCAACTTATAGGAAATACAGGGTTTAAAGGAGTATATTAAATGACACTAGATGAATGCAATCGGCCAAATACTAACTGGGAAATTTTCCAGGACACATGTGTCCATTTTTTTTTTTTGGCAAACAAATAGCAAGAATATAGAGCATTTATCTATCAAAAAGACTTAAGAGACCTATTAATCACGTGTAATAAGGAACCTGATCTGGTTTCTAGTTTGAGGAAACCAACTGTAAAAAAAAATAAGTATGAGATAATGTAGAAGATTTGAACACTGGATATAAGTGATATTAAGAAATTATTATCAGTATTTTTATTTTGTCTATATTTAATATTGTCAATATTTTAGTGATGATAATGGTTATATTTGAAAAAAGAGTTTTTATCTTTTAGAGATACATACTTAAATATTTATAGATGAAAAGATATAATGTCTGGGATTTGCTTTAAGATAGTCTCATGGTGGAGTGAGGGAAGTAAGAGGAATATGGATGAAACAAGATTGGCCATCTGTCCCTAATTGTTGAAACCAGGTGACAGGTACATAATGGTTCATATACTGTCCTACTTAGTATTATGCTTGGAAATGTTCCAGAGTAAAAAGGATTTGTTTTCATTTGTTTTTTTTCAGTAGGCTCCATGCCCAGCATAGAGCCCAACATAGGGCTTGAACTGACAACCCTAAGATCAAGGCCTGAGCTGAGATCAAGAGTTAGTCACTTAACCAACTAAGCCACCCAAACCCCTGAAAAGGGTTTTTTTTTTAATGTTCTTTGGAACATTGATTGAGCCCTGAGTATGTTTTTCCATGTAAATCAATATGGTTTTTGCTTAGTAAAGAATATGGGAATTCCCTTCTGCCTAATCTGACTAAAGCAGATCATTTGGAGGGCAGAGAGGCATGCTTTGAAATCCCGCCTGGGTTTGAGTTCAGCCCTCACTATGCACTCATGTTATTGGATTCTTAACCTTTATGAAGCTCAATTTCTTCATTGGTTAAACAGGCATAATAATAATCACTGCACTCTCCTGGGGTGGTTTAGGGATTAAATAAAATAGAGAATGCAAAGCACTTGGCACAGTACCTGGCAGTGCTCTATAAATATTAGGGGCAGCTAATTCTTAATTGCTTTGTCTATGTATTCTGGGTTGACTTGGCTCAACTGGGAACTTCTACTTTGTCTGCTGTCAGCTGGGACCATAGTCATTTGGTGGTTGAATTGGGCTGGAACAACACAACTGGCTCATAAATAGGGCAGGGAGTTGATGCTAAGTGATGAATGGGAACTCAGCTAGGGCTCTTGTCCACAGCACCTCCACATGGCCTCTCCATGACACTTGGGCTTCTCACTTCATGGTTCTGAGAGGAAGTGTCCCAAGAGCAAAATGAAAGCTGCTCAGCAGAGTTTTCAAGGGTCTAGAACTAGCACAGAGTCACTTCCACTACATTCTATGGATTGAAGAGTCACAAGGCCTGCCCAGATATAGTGGGAGGGGAAATAAACTGAACCTCTCAATGGGGAGAGGGGCAAAGAACTTGTAGCCATCTTTAATCCACCACACCAAGTGTCCCTGTTTCCCTATTATGTGGTCTGAAGATAAAGATCTAGATTTCAGGGGTGTGTGTGTTATGAGAGCACTTAAGATCTATTATAGAAGCTCCTGGGTGGCCCAGTCATTAAGCATCTGCCTTCAGCTCAGGTCATGATCCCGGAGTCCCAGGATTGAGCCGTGCATAGGGCTCCCTGCTCCGCGGTACGCCTGCTTCTCCCTCTCTCACTCCCCCTGCTTGTGTTCCCTCTCTAGCTCTGTTTCTCTCTGTTGAATAAATAAATAAAATCTTTTTTTAAAAAAATCTAGATTTCAAAGAAACACACCAAAACATACTCACTATATGTCTCTGGAAGATGTTCACCCTGGACCACCCTGGCTGACATTTTCCTCCTGCTCAGCTGATGAAGCCAGGGCCCCAGGCAATCAGAGGGCTAGGCAGTCATCACTAACCTAAGGCTGGATGGGAAGAACCATCAGAGCAGGATTAAATCTTCACTGTGGAAACACCTTGGCATGAGTCAGTGGTTCTCAAAAATAATTTATGAGACCAAATTAGGTCATCTATTTTTAATGATTGTGGTTATTAATTTGACAAATTGTAATTCAATACTGTTCTCATATGCAGTAATTCTTGAGACTTGAGGAACTATTAGTATTATTTTCCAAGGTATTACATCCTTAATTTTTTAGATTTAAGGCATAACAACTTTCCACATATCTCCCTCTCTTACCTTTTAACAACAGTTGCTGGCTTTCACATCTTCTCAGATGTTGTCTAAACACAGTCCAGGAGAGGTGCTTTTGTTTGTTTGTTTTACTATGCACTGCACAAACAAAGTCCTGTCTTTTGGGTAAGAAACATCTACTAGTGGGGCGCCTGGGTGGCCCAGTGAGTTAAAGCCTCTGCCTTCCGCTCAGGTCATGATCTCAGGGTCCTGGGATTGAGGCCCACATCGGGCTCTCTGCTCAGCAGGGAGCCTGCTTCCTCCTCTCTCTGCCTGCCTCTCTGCCTACCTGTGATCTATCTCTCTGTCAAATAAATAAATAAAATATTTTTAAAAAATCTACTAGAGCTAAACAATGCAAGAGTAGATGCAAGCTTGAGCAATATGAGTTTTACATAAAGACAATGCTTTGCTTTTAATTGGAACATTTACAGTAAACAAATGAATGATAAAGACACCCAGTCGCCTCTATAAATAAGGAAGTGAAGAACCCAGTGGTGCTGAACGCTGTGTTTATTTTCCACTGGAAGAGGATGTAAACTACTAATCACAGGCATGCCACAGTTTAATTTCTACACAAGACCCCTTCTTGGTTTTCTATTAAAAAAAAAAAAAGATGGCAATTTTGCTCACTAAATTTCTTTGTATAGAATTCTTTTTAAAGATTTTATTTGTTTATCTGACAGAGGGAGAGAGATCAGAAGCAGGGGGAGTGGCAGAGGCAGAGAGAGAGGCGGACTCTCACCTAAGCAGATGCAGGGTTCAATGTGGGGCTCAGTTCCAGGGCCCTGGGATCATGACTTGAGCTGAAGGCAGACCCTTAACTGACTGAGCCACCTCTTTGTATAGAATTCTTAAGTGCTATTAATTTTAACATAGGTTATCCAAATAAAATGGTCTTTAAAAAAACTTTAGGTGATTCTAAGCTTGGATTCATTTTGCTGTTGAAAAGATTCAAGCTGGGGCGCCTTGGTGGCTCAGTTGGTTAAGCGACTGCCTTTGGCTCAGGTCATGATCCCGGAGACCCGGGTTCGAGTCCCACATCGGGTTCCCTGCTCAGCGGGAAGCCTGCTTCTCCCTCTCTCACTCCCCCTGCTTGTGTTCCCTCTCTGGCTGTGTTTCTCTCTGTCAAATAAATAAAAAAATCTTAAAAAAAAAAAAAAAAGACACAAAGAGCCCTTCTTTAAAAAAAAAAAAAAAAAAAGATTCAAGCTGACAGCTGTGATATAAATGCTTGGAGAAGGAAATAAACATTGGCTCTTTGACCATGACCTGGAAGTTATGTCAGAAGAATCTGGCATTCTATCAATTGGCCATAAAGCAAATATGGGGGAGTGGGAAGGAGATGGAACAGCCACACATTTCTGGCCCTTTCTGGAATTCTGAGCACATCAGAGCTATCTATAGCTAGAGGCTCAGGGTCATTGTGGTGAAGAAAAAATGGTTAAAAGCATTCCCTTAGATAAAAACTGTCCCTGGGTAAGCTAAGACCCTTACTGACATATTTGAGATTTCTGACTTCTTTGAGACTCTTTCTGACTTCTTTCACACCCTGTCTGAGGAATTAGATACCCTTCCTGATTTGTATGGAACCCTTCCTAACCAGTTTGAGACCCTTCCTGACAAGTTTGAAATTCCTAACTTGTTTCAGACCCATCCTTTCATGTGAGAGACCCTTCCTGACGTATTTAACATAGCTCCTGAGATATTTGAGACCCATCCTGATGTATCTGAGACTAGTCCTGAGGACTTTGACATGCTTCCTGACATGTTCAAGATGATTCCCAATGTATTTAAGATGCTCCCTATTTGTCTGAGATCCTTTCAGACATATTTAAAATTCTACCTGACAACTTAGAGACCCAGTATGACTTGTCTGAAACTCTTCCAGACTTGCTCAAGACCCTTCCCGGTGTGTTTAAGACCATTCCTGATATATTGAGACTATTCCTGTCTGAGACTCTTACTTAGATATTTAAGAACTCTTGTGGACTATTTTAGACACTTTCTAACTTGTTTGGGATGATTCCTGCTGTGTCTGAGACCTCACTGGACAGATATCAGACCCTTCTTGACATGTTTGAGACCATTCATGACTTGTTTGAAAGTCTTTCTGTGTGAGAAACTTCTTGACATGTTTGAGATTCTTCCTAAATTGTTTGAGACCCTGCCTGATCTACTTGAGAAACTTTCTGATGTATTCAAGCCTCGTCCTGACATGTTTCAGACCTTTGTTGACTTATTGGAGGCTTCTTTTTTTTTTTTTAAAGATTTTATTTATTTGACAGAGAGAAACACAGCTAGAGAGGGAACACAAGCAGGTGGAGTGAGGGGGGGAGAAGCAGGCTTCCCGCTGAGCAGGGAGCCAGATGCGGGGCTCGAACCCAGACCTCCGGGATCATGACCTGAGCTGAAGGCAGCTGCCTAACGACTGGGCCACCCAGGTGCCCCTTATTGGAGGCTTCCTGACATGTTAGGAAACTTGGTTGACTATTTGAGATACTCTTTCTATGATTCTCTCTCTTCTTGACTTATTGAGACTCTTCCTGACTCCTCAAGAACCTTCCTGAGGTAGTGAAAATGCTTCCTCACAACTTTGATACCCTTCCTCCCATGTTTGAGTCAGTCCCTGACTTGTTTGAAAACATTCATGACACATTTGAGACCCTTGCAAACATATATGATCCCTTCCTGACTTGGTTGCAACTATTTCTAACCTTTTGAGTCTCTTTTGACATGTTTGAGACACTTCTTTGAGGTGTTAGAGATACTAATGTAACTAATCCCTTCCCATATGTTTGAGACCCTTCCTGATATATTTGAGACTTGTGCTGATGACTGATACTTGTTCTGGCTCGTTTGAGACTGTACCTGAAGTATTTGAGACTCTTCCTGTCTGTCTGAGACATATCTAAAAGTCTTTCTGCTTACTTTGACTTGTTCAAGATGCGCCCTAGCATATCTGAGATGTTTCCTGTGAGATTCTTCCTGATGACTTTGAGACACTCCCTGACTTATTTGACAGACTTTGTGACTCTGTGATACCATTCTTAAGTTGTTTTAGTTTTCTGATTCTTCTTGTCTGAGACCCTTCCTGACTTACTGTCAGTGCCTATTGAATATGAGATCCTGATGTGTTTGGGAACTTTTGACATATTTGAGACCATTGCTGATGTGTTTGAGACCCTATCAGACTTGTTGAGGCTCTTCCTAACTGGCTTGAGAACTTTTTTATTTGATACTCTTCCTTTGAGTTTGACACGCTTCTGGACTTACTTGGGACTATATCTGACATGTTTCCAACTTCTTTTGATTTTTTCAAGACCCTTCCTGACTACTTTAAGGCTATTCCTGACTTGTTTTAAGACATTTCCTACATCCTACATGTTGAGCCTCTTCTTGACTCTTTGAGCCATATCCTGTCATGCTTGAGACCCTTTATGAGTTGTTTAAGACATTTGAACAATTCCTGCATGATTGAGACCTTTTTGACATATTGAGGGACTTCCAGTCTTGTTTGAGATGCTTCCTAATCTATTTGAGACTCTTCCAGACATGTTGAGAGACTCCTGATTTGTTCAAAACCCTTCCTAATATATTTGAGACTCATCCTGACTTGTTTGAAATTCCTTTCTTTGAGACTATTTGAGACCCTTCCAGATGTATTTTAAACCCTGCCTAAGGAATTGGAGACTCTTCCTGACAAGTTTGAGATTTGTATTCCCTGCTAGTCTGAGATTCTTCCGTATGTATTTGAAAACCTTTCTGACTTATTTGAAACTCTTCCTGAGCTAAGACCATTCCTGAAGTATTTGAGACTCTTTCTGACTCTGGGACCCTTAATGATATATTTTAAGTTCTTCCTGACTACATCCAGATACTGACTTTTTGGAAGACACTTTGACATTTTTGAGACCCTGGCTGCGTGTTTGAGAAACTCCCTTGCAAGTTGGAAGCCCTACTGGACATTTTTGAAAGACTTCCTGACTATTGAAGACTCTTTCTGTTGACTTTAGCACCCTTCTTGGCTTATTTCACAGCCTTTTTGACCCTTCAAAAGCCTCCCAGATGTGTTTGAGACCCTTCTTGACTAGTTGAGATTCTTCCTGCGGTATTTGAGAATTTTCCTGATGTATTTGAGACTGTTCCTAACTTGTTTGAGATCTTTACTAACATATTTGAGACTTCTTCTCTGTTTGAAATGCTTTCTGACATTTAAAACTCTATTTGATACTGTCCAGACTTGTTTGAGACTGACATACTTGAGAACCTTCATAATGGGTTTGAAACTTTTCCTGAATATTTGAGTCCTTTTGTCATGTTTTAGAACTTTTTTTGAGATGTTTGAGATATTTAATGATGTATTTGAACTCTTCCTGTATGGTTGAGACCCTTGAAGAGGTACCTGAAGCATTTTCAGTCTTACCTGAAACCCTTTCTAACATCTTTGAGACTCTTCCTCAAGGACTGAGAAACTTCTTGATATATTTCAAACCCTTCCTGAGATACCTGAAACTTGTCCTGACTCGTTTGGCCCCTCCCTGATATATTTGAAACTGTCTGAAATTCTTTCAGATGCATTTTAAACTCCTCCTGACAAATTTGAGACCCTTTCTGACAACTTTAAAATACTTCCTTAATTGTTTGAGACACTTCCTGATGTATTTGAAACCCATTTTGACATGCTTGAGACTCTTTCTGTCTGTCTGCAACACTTCCTTGTATTTGATACCATTCCTGAAGTACTGGAGACTCTTGCTGTGTCTGAGACCCTTCCCAGTGAAGGTAAAGCTCTTCCTGACTACCTTCAGATGGACTCCTCTGTCTGCTTAAAAGACAATCCCTCCCTGACAAGTTTGAGATTATGTCTTACTACTATGTGACCCTTCTTGACTAGATGAGATACTTTTAATGACTTTGAGACTTTTTCTTGATTTTCTCCACAGCATTTCTGACTTACTAAGACCCTTCTGACACATTTGAGACATTTCCTGAGAAAATTCCTTACATATTTAAGACTCTTCCAGACAGTATGATCCTTTGTGACTTTCTTGAGATACTACCTGCCCTGTTTGAGACCTTTCCTCACCTGTTTGAGACTCTTTCTGAGAAAGAAGAAATTCTCTTTGAATTTGAGATTCTTCCTCTCAGAGTAAGACACTTCTTGACATCTCGCTTTTTTTTTTTTTTTGCCTTTTTTTTTTTTTACTTCCTAACATCTTTGTTACCCTTCCTGAGTTTTGTCAGAGCTTCTTGATGTATGTGAGATTCTCTGAGACCATTCCTGACATATTTAAGAACCTTCCTGACCTACTTAAGATTTTTGTCTAAACGTTTAAGACACTTTATGACTTGCTTCAGAAATGTACAGATATGTTTGAGACCCTTATGGATGCTTTTGAGACCTTTTATCTCTGTTGAAACTTTCATTGGTTTCTTTAAAGCTCTTCCTAATGACATTGAGAGATTCCAGAAATATATTTTTAATGTGTCTGAGACTCTTCCTCTTCATGTCATACTTCCTGACATTAGTGAGTCCCTTATTAACATGGTTTTTTCTTTACTCTTCTTTTTGTAGTTAGGATTCTTCCTGATGTATTTGATGTCCTTTTTGACTTTTGATATCATTCCTAACATGGTGACACTTTCTCATATCTGAGAAACTTCTTCAGTTTGAGACATTTACTAACTTACAACTTTTTAAACTACATTGAGAAATTTTCTGACTGTTTGAGAAATTTCCTCATTTATTTGAGACTCTTCCTCTCTGTTCCAATCACTTCCTAACAAGTGTAAGACTCCTCCTTACATGTTTGAGGCCATATTTCACACTGTATTTAACAATATTCCTTGTGTATTTAAGACTCCCCTTGAAAAGTTTGCAACTTGGGGCACCTAGGTAGTTCAGTCAGTTAAGCATCTACCTTTGGCTCAGGGCATAATCCCAAGGTCCTGGATGGAGCCCCACACAGGGCTCCCTGCTCAGCCGGAAGTCTGCTTCTCCCTCTGCCTGCCACTCCCCCTGCTTGTGCGCTCTCTCTCTCTCTCTCTCTCTCTCTCTCTCTCTCTCTCTCTCTCACTGTCAAAAATCTTTAAAAAAAAAAAAAAGAAAAGTTTGAGACTCTTTATGAGGTATTTAAAACCTTCTCTGACATTCTTGAGACACTTCTTTACTTGAGACCCTTATTGAAATGTTTGAGACCCTTCCTTTTTGTCTGAGACCCTTACTGACAAAATTAAAACTCTTTCTGACTACTTTGAATACTTGGAGTCCAATTTGAGAGAATTGTTGATGCATTTCAGACTTTACCCCTTTCTCAGCCATACTTTCTGTCTTGTTTGAGACACATTCTAACATCTCTGAAGCTCTTCTGATGTACTTGGCACCCCTACTGTATTTAGATTCCCAAGGCTGCCTTTTAAAAGTACCACAAATTTAATGTCTTTTTTAAAAAATATTTTATTTATTTATTTGACAGAAAGAGAGAGATCATAAGTAGGCAGAGGCAGGCACAGAAAGAGGGGGAAGCAGGCTCCCTGCTGAGCAGAGAGTCTGATGTGGGGCTCAATCCCAGGGCCCTGAGATCATGACCTGAGCTAAAGGCAGAGGCTTTAACCCTCTGAGCCACCCAGGCCCTGGGGTATATGCTTCTTATTCTTAGCTGCTACTGCCCTAGCCCATAACCAACCCAAACCCTGCTCAAGGTGGAAGATAATCTCATACCAGGCGCCCCAACAAATTTAATGTCTTAAAACAACAGAAATTCTCTCACAGTTCAGGGGACCAGAAGTCTGAAATCAAGGTGTGAGCAGGATTGGTTCCTTTTGGGGGCTCTGAGAGAGAATATGTTCCATGTCTCTCTCCTAGCTTCTGGTGATTTCTGGCATTCTTTGGCATTCCTTGGCTTGTGGACCTATCACTCCAATATCTGCCTCCATCTTTACATGGCATTCACTGCTGTCTGTGTCTTCACATAGCCTTCCTATAAGGACACCAATCATTGGATTTAAAGCTCACCCTAATTCAGGGTGGCCTAATCTTAACTAATTATATCTGTGATGATTCTATTTCCAAACAAGGTCTCATCCTAAGGTTCCAGGTATACATGAATTGGTGGTGGGCGGGGGACAGTATGTAACCAAGTGCATCTACTAATATAAATAAGATTCATCCTGACTATCTGAGAACCTTCAAGACATACTATAAACTCTAATGAATTTGACACTTCCTGAGTTGTTTGAGATGCTTCCTGATTTTTTTGAGACTTTTCCTAATGTATTTGAAGCCCTTTCTAACTTGCAATTCTTCCTGACTGTTTGAGACTCTTCCTGACATTTCTGAGATTGTTCCTGCCATGTTTACTATGATTGTTGACATATTTGTGAATCTTCCTAATTTGTTTGAGATATTCCCTGGCTGTTTGAGACTGTTCCTGGCATATTTGAGACTCTTCGTGTCTCTTTGAGAACATTCCTGTTGGATTTGGAAACCTTCTTACCTATTTAACACTCTTCCTGACACATTTCAGAGACTTCATGAATTGTTTGAGACTCTTGCAGATGTATATGAGACCTTTTCTGACTTTCTTGAGTCCCTTCTCAGCCTGTTTGAGACCGTTCCTGTCATGTTCAAAACATCTGAGATGTATTTGAGACACTTCCTGCTCTTTGAAACACTTTACTGACTTCTTTATAGTTTGTCCTTACCACTTTAAGAAACTTCTTGGCTTGTTTGAGATACTTCCTGATGTACATTAGACTCTTCTCTGTTCTGGATAGTTCCTAACAAATTTGAGACTTCCTGGGTAGTTGAGACCCTTCTTGCCATATTTGAGAATATAGCTCATGTATTTAAGATTCTTCCTGACATATTTGAAAGCTTTCATGACTTGTTTGAGACTCTCCATGACATATTAGACAGCTTATCAAACTTGCTTGAGACCCTTCTTGATTTATTTGAAATCTTGCTTGACATGTTTGAGACCTTTCTGGAGGTACTTGAGTCTCTCTTTTTTTAGTCTGAGACGCTTACTGACTTGTTTAACAAGTTCTTCTTGACTGCTTTGAGAACCTTTCAGATTTGAGATTCATGATATATTTCATACTCTTCCCCTCTGTTTGCAACACTTCCCTATATGTTTGCTACTCTACCTGATGTATTAGATTCCTCCTGATATACTTGAGACTCTTCCTAATTGTGACCATTCCTGACCTGGTATCACTCTCTCACTTCTATCTGAGACACTCCTTTCTGTTTGAGACTCTTACTGACTTACCCATAACTCTCTTTAACTACTTTGAGAATGTTCCTGACTTGTTTGAGATGTTTCCTCATGCATTTAAGAATCTTCCTCTCTGTTCTGGAAACTTTCTGACTAGTTTAAGACCCTTCCTGACATGTTTGAGACTCCTCCTCCTGTGTTTAAGACTCTCTGCCATATTCGAGAAACTTCCTCATGTATCTAAGACTCTTTGGAATATATTTGGGAGATTTCAGGGCTTATCTGAGTCTCTGTGGTATAGATGAGACCTTTTTTTGACATGCTTCAGACATATCTTGAGTCCCTTACTGAAATGTTTGAGACCATTCCAGATTTATTTGAGATGCTTCTCTGCTTGAGACCCTTGCTACCAATGTAAAGCTCTTCCTGACATCTTTGAGATCCTTCCAATCTGGTTTGAGAGAATTTGTGATGTGTTTCAGATGCCTCCTCTCTCTTTGCAACACTTGTTATCATTTTTGAGACTCTTCCTTGTATTTGAGACTCTTCCTATGACTTTTGCTGACATGTTTGAAACCCTTCCAGTTTTTTGAGACTCCTCCTAATGATTTTCAGGCCCTATCCAAAGTAAGAGTCTCTACAAAGGACCCTGTTGAACTGTTTGAGACCCTTCCTGACATGTATGAGGCTGTTCCTGGAGTATCTAAGACTCTTCCTATCTGTTTGAGACCCATTATGACTTGTTGCAGACACTTTCTGACATGTGTGAGACTACTTTGAAACTGGTTCTGACTTGTTTAAGATAATTCTTCATGTGTTTAAGACATTTCCTCTCTTTAGGGCACTTGGGTGGCTCAGTTGGTTAAGTGTCTGCCTTCAGCTCAGGTCATGATCTCAGGGTCCTGGGACTGAGCCCTAGGGTCATTGGAGAGTCTGCTTCTCCCTCTCTCTACCTCTGCCCCTCCCCACTGCTCTTGTGCTTGTGCTTGCTCTCTTTCTCTCTCAAATAAATAGATAAATAAAATATTTTTTAAAAGACATTTCCTCTCTGTGACACTTTCTGACTTGAGACCTTTTCTGATATATTCGACATCCCTCTAATGAATTTGAGACTCTTCCTGACTATTCTTGTCTGTTTGAGACCCTTAGAGACACATGTGAACTCTACCTGATGAATTTGACACTTCCTGACAAGGTTGAGACTCTCCCTGACTTGTATGAGACCCTTCCTGATTTTTTGATACACCTTAAAATATTTAAAGCTTCTCTTAATTTACTTCCAACTCTTCCTGATTGTTTGAGACCTTTTCTGACATGTTTGAGACCATTCCTGACATATTACTACTCTTGCTGATGTATTTGAGACATTTCTTCAATCTGAGACTATTTTTTGACATCTTGGAAATCCTTCTTGTCTCTTTGAGACCATGCTTGGTGGATCTGAGAAAATTCTGTACCTATTTAAGACTCTGCCTCCCATGTTTAAGACCCTCCATAATGTGTGTGACTCTTCCTTACATATATAAGACCTTTTCTGACTTGCTCGACATGCTTCCCAACTCACGTGAGTCCCTTACTAAAATGTGTAAGACCCTTCCAGATGTATTTGAGACTCTTACTGACCTTTAATGACAAATGTAATGCTCTTCCCAACTACTTTAGGATCCTTCCAGTCTGGTTTGAGAAGATTCATGATGTATTTCAGATCCTTCTTCTCCTTTGGGAATATTTCCTGTCATGTTTGAGACATGTCTTGTTTGAGACTCTTCCTGATGATGTTGATATTCCCCCCCACCCAACCCCACAATATATTTGAAAGCCTTTCTGACATGCAGGACTCTTCTTAATGTATTTGAGACGCCTTCTGCCATGTATATGACCATTCCTGCAGTATTTGAGACTCTTCCTCTATATTTGAGACATGTCCTGGCTTATTGGGAGATGCTTCCTGACTTGTTTGAGACTCTTCTTGGTATGTTTGAGTCTGTTCCTGACCCATATGCTATTCTTTCTGATATATTGGAGAACCTTCTTAATGTCTTTGAGACATCTCCTGACTGTTTGAGGCCATTCATGACATATTTGAGACTTTTCCTGTCTCTTTGTAATTATTCCTGACACATTTGAGAAACTTCCTTTCCTACTTGAGATTCTTCCTCTCATACTTGAGCTTCTCTTTTGTAAGTCTTCCTGACATATTTAAATCCTTTCCATATAAGTTTTGGAGCATGCATGATTTGTTTCTGAATCTTTCTGACATATTAGGAACCTTTTCTGACTTGCCTGGGACTCTTTTCAACTTACTTGAAACCTTTCCTGACAAGTTTGAGACACTTCTGGAGGTATTTAGGTATCTTTCTCTTTGTCTGGGACCTTTATTTACAAACAGTGTGCTTCCTGACTACTGTGGGATCCTTCCAGACTTGTTTGAGAAGATTCCTGATGCATGTGAGACCTTTGCTCTCTGATTGTAACATTTCCTAACACGTTTGAGAAACTTCCTGGATCTTCTTTTTTTTTTTTTTTAATATTTTATTTATTTGACAGAGAGAAACACAGCCAGAGAGGGAACACAAGCAGGGGGAGTGAGAGAGAGGGAGAAGCAGGCTTCCCGCTGAGCAGGGAGCCCGATGTGGGGCTCGATTCCGGGTCTCCAGGATCATGACCTGAGCCGAAGGCAGTTGCCCAACCAACTGAGCCACCCAGGCGCCACCTTCCTGGATCTTCTTAATTTGCCTGCCTGTTTAGGACCAGTTTTCAGACCCTGTCTTATCAGTTTAAGACCCTTCCTGACATGTTTGAGTTTCCTACTGTATTAGATATTCTTTCAATATTTGAGTCTCTTCCCACCTGACTCTTGTTAGCGATCCTCCCTAATTTATTACTAACCTTTTTTAAAGATTTATTTATTTATTTATTTGACAGAGAGAAACACAGCTAGAGAGGGAACACAAGCTAGGGGAGTGAGAGGGGGAGAAGCAGGCTCTCCACTGAGCAGGGAGCCCGATGCAGGGCTCGATCCCAGGACCCTAGGATCATGATCTGATCTGAAGGCAGATGCTTAATGACTGAGCAACCCAGGTGCCCCTGCTAATTTTTCTAACTATTTAAAACTGTTTCTCATATTTTTGAGGCCCTTACTCACTTTCTGAGGCCCTTCTTAACAGATTTAAGATCTTTCCTGATTATTTGATATGCTTCCTTTATGATTGAGGCCCTTTGTAATGTATTTAAGATGTTCATCTCAGTTTGGAGCCCTTACTGACATTTTTTAAATATTTAATTGAAGTATAGTTGACATATAATATATTAATTAGAGGTGTACAGCAAAGTGATTCAACAATTATATACATTACAAAATGTTCACCGCAATAGTTACCTTCTGTGACCATACAAAGCTATTACAATACTATTGACTATATTCCCTATGCTGTTCTTTTCATCCCCATGACTTATTTATTTTATAACTGGAAGTTTGTACCTCATAATCCCCTTGCCTTATTTCTCCTATCCTCTCACCTCCTCCCCTCTGGCAACCACCAATTTGTTCTCTGTATTTATGTGTCTGTTTCTTGTTTGTTCATTTCTTTTGTTTTATAGATTCCACATATAAGTAAAATCATATGATATTTGTCTTTCTCTGTCTGACTTATTTCATTTAGCATAATACCCTCTATATCCATCCATGTTGTCACAAGTGGCAAGATTTCACTTCTTTTTATGGCTGAGTAATATTCCATTGTTAAATATACCACATCTTCTTTATCCATTCATCTGTCAGTGAATCCTTAGGTAACTTTCATATTTTGGCTATTGCAATATTTGGTGCAATAAACATAGGGGTGCATATATCTTTTCAAATTAGCATTTTCATTTGAAGGGATAAATACCCAGAAGTGGAATTACTGGGTCATATGGTATTTCTCCTCACTGACATACTTTTAAATTTTCCTGACTATGCTTAGAACATTAATAACTTGTTAGAGAGGATTTCTGATGTATTTCAGACACTTCTTCTTTCTTTGAGAGCATTTACAATATATTTGCAATACTTCCTGATGTATTTGAACCCTTCCTGTATGACAGAGATGCTTCTTATTTTATCTGTGACCCTTCTGGAGGTGGTTAAAACTCTTCCTTGCTGGGGCACCTGGGTGGCTCAGTTGGTTAAGCACCTGCCTTTGGCTCAGGTCATGATCCTAGAGTCCTGGGTTTGAGCCCTGTGTTGGGCTCCCTCCTCAGCAGGGAGTCTGCTTCTCCCTCTCTCTCTGCTCCACCCCTCATTTGTGCTTTCTCTTGCTCGCTCACTCTCTCAAATAAATAAATACAATCTTTAAAAATAAATAAATAAAAATAAAAAATTTAAAAAGTAAATAAAACCCTTTCTTGCCATATGATCCAGTAATTTAACTCCTAGGTATATACTCCAGGAGAAATGAAAACTTACGTTCACACAAAACTTGTACTCAGATGCTCTTAGTGTCATTATTCATAATAGCCAGAAAGTGGAAACAACCCAGATGTTCATCAGCTGTTGAGTGGGTAAGTAAAACGTTGTATAACTATACAATGGAATATTATTAAGCCATAAAAAGGTCTAATGTACTGATACATTCTACGGCATGGATGGATCTTGAAAAGATTATGCTAAGGGAAAGAAACCAGATAAAAAGGCCATATGCTATATGATTCCATTTATATGAAATGTAAGGATAAGCAAACCCAAAGAGACAAAAATTAGATGAGTCGTTGCCACTACTGGGGGTAGGAAGGAATGGTGAGTGACTGCTGATGGATGTTGGGTTTATTTTTAGGGTGATGAAAACATTCTGGAATTAGATAGTGATGATGTTTGACCCCTTGTATATATACTAAAAGCCACTGAATTTTATACTTTAAAATGGTGAGTTTTACTGTGTGTGAATTATATATCAATAAGATATTCTGTGTAAAAAAAAACTCTTTCCAATGAACTTCAACTTTGAGATACTTCCTCATATATTTAAGATCCATTCTGACTTTTTAAGATGTTTAAAACATGCTTAAGACATAGAGACTCTTCCAGATGTGTTTTCCTTTTTATGATTATAAATGGCTGTATGTTTTTCTAGCTTTATTGATATAATTGACATATAATATTGTGTAACTTTAAGCTACACATTGTGATGAACCTGATACACATATATATTGTGAAATGATCACTACAAGGTTAGTTAACACCTCTACCACCTGACCTAATTACCTTTTCTCTATGTGTGGTGAGATCATTTAAGATATACTCTCTTAGCAACTTTCAAATACATAATAAATTATCATTTACTGTACTCACCATGAGGCACATTAGATCCCCAGAACTTACTCATCTTATAACTGGAAGTTTATATATATCCTTTGACTAACATCCCATTTCTTCCACCATTGCCCACCCACCAGCCCCTGGCAACGACTATTCTCCTCTCTGTTTCTGTCAGTTCAGCTTTTTAGATTCTATGTGTAAGATCATTCAGTATTTGACTTTCTCTGACTCATTTCACTGAGCATAATGCCTCAGGGTCCATCCATGTTGTCACAAATGACAGGATTTCCTTCCCTTTTAACGGCTGAATAATATTCGGTGTGTGTGCGTGTGCGTGTATGTGTGTGTGTATCATATATCCTTTATCCATTTGTCTGTCAGTGGGCACTTAGATTGTTTCCATGTGTTGGCTATTGTGAATAATGCAACAACAAACTGGGAGTGCAGATATCTCTTTGAGATCCTGATTTCATTTCCTTTGATATATACCCATAAGTGAGATTGCTAGATCATGTGGTCATTCTATTTTTAATTTTTTGAGGAACCTCAAGTACTTCCCATTGGGTATTATTGGTTCCCTTCTCAAATAATAGTTGACTGTCTATGCATGATTTTGTTCCTGGGCTCTTGATTCTATTCTATCAGTCTGTGGGTCTATTTGGATACTTAGTACTATACTATGTTGATTACTACAGATTGTAACATATTTTGAAATCAAGTGTGATACCTCCAGCTTTGTTCTTCTTTCTCAAGATTGCTTTGGCTATTCTCTATTTTGGTTCTTTCTACATCTACAAAATATGCCATTGGAATTTTATAGGGATTGCTCTGAGTCTATGGATTGCCCTGAATCTACGGATTGTTTTAGACATTTTAACAATATTAATTCTTCTAATTCATGAACAGAGGATATCTTTCCATTTATTTGTGTTTCTAAATTTCTTTCATCCAGGTCTTATAATTTTTATTTTACATATCTTTCACCTCCTTGGTTAAGTTTATTCCTAACTATTGTATTATATTTAATGCTACTGTATTTTTTTTAAAGATTTTATTTATTTATTTGACAGAGAGAGAGGAGGAAGCAGGCTCCTTGCCGAGCAGAGAGCCCGATGTGGGCATCCATCCCAGGACTCTGAGATCAGGACCTGAGCCGAAGGCAGAGGCTTTAACCCACTGAGCCACCCAGGCCCCCATATTTAATGCTACTGTAAATGATATTGTTTTCTTTATTTCTTTTTAAGATGTTTCATTTTTAACATAGAGAAACACAACTGATTATTTGTTTATTTTGTATCCTACAACTTTATTGAATTTTTTATTAGTTATAACGGTCCTTTGGTGGTCTTTGGGATTTTCTTTATATAAGATGTCATCTGCAAAGACAGTTTTATCTCTTCATTTCCTATTTGGATGTGTTTTCTTTCTTTCTTTCTTTCTTTCTTTCTTTCTTTCTTTCTTTCTTTCTTTCTTTAATTGTTCTGGCTAGGACTTACAGTACTATGTCAAATAGGAGTGCCAAAAGTGGGCACCCTTGTCTTGTTCCTGATCTTAAAGGGAAAACTTTCAACCTTTCACCATTGAGTATGTTAGCTATAGGTTTGTCATGTATGTCCTTCATTATGTTGATGTATATTCCTTCTATGTATAATTTGTTAAAAGTTTTTAGATTGAGGGACGCCTGGGTGGCGCAGTTGGTTGAGCGACTGCCTTCAGCTCAGGTCATGATCCTGGAGACCCAGGATCGAGTCCCACATCAGGCTCCCTGCTTGGCGGGAAGCCTTCTTCTCCCTCTCTCACTCCCGCTGCTTGTGTTCCCTCTCTCAGCTGTGTTTCTCTCTGTCAAATAAATAGAATCTTTAAAAAAAAAAAAAAAAAAAGTTTTTAGATTGAAAGGATGTAAAGTTTTTCTCAAATGCTTTTCCTGCATGTATTGAGATACCCATGTGATTTTTATCATTCATTTTGTTAATGTGGTATATCACATTAATTGAATTTCTTATACTGAACCATTCTTGTATCCCAGGGATAAATCCCATGTGATCATGGTATGTTATCCTTTAATGTGCTACTGAATTCAGTTTGCTAGTATTCTGTTGAGAATTTTTGCATCTATATTCATCAGGGATATTTACCTATAGTTTTCTTTTTTTTTAGGATCCATATCTAACTTTTGTATTAAGATGGCTTCATAAAATGAGTTTGGTAAGTAATGCATTAACTTTTCTTTATATGTTTGGTAGAATTCACCAGTAAAACCACCTGGTCCTGGGATTTTCTTTGTTAGGATATGTTTCATTACTAATTCAATCTCCTTACTCATTATTGGTCTATTCATATTTTCTCTTCATGATCCGGTCTTGATAGGTTATGTTTCTAGGACTTTGTCCATTTCTTCCAGGTTAACTTTGGGGCATATAATTATTCAAAATAGTCTCCTATGATCCATTGTATTTCTGTGGTATCAGTTATAATGTCTTCCCTTAAATTTCTAGTTTTATTTATTTGAGTTTTCTTTTCTTTTTGGTTAGTATAGTTAAAGGTTTGTCAAATTTGTTTACCTCCTCAAAAAAACACCCAGTTCGTAGTTTTGTATTTTCTGTTGGTTTTGTGTGTGTGTGTCTCTATTTCACTTATTTCTGCTCTGATATTTTTATTTCCTTCCTTCTGCTAACTTTGGGCTACTTTGATCTTCTTTTTCTAGTTCCTTGAGATGTAAAATGAGGCTGATTATTTGAGATTGCTCTTTTTTCTTAATGTAGGTGTCTATTGCATAAACTTCCCTCTTAGAACTTATTTTGCTCCATTCCATAAGTTTTGGTGTGTTGTATTTCTGTGTTTGTTTTAGGATTTTTGTAATTTTCCTTTGATTTCTTCTTTGAGCAATTGGTTTTTCAGCAGTGTGTTTAATTTCCACATATTTGTGAATTTTTCTCAAAAGAGCAGAACTTCAGTATTTATCATTTAACCCTATAGGTACCTGTTCCAGGTGAGTATAGTTGAGAGGTTGAGGGCTCCTGTATTCCACATAGTGGCCACTGCTTGGGTGAAGCATTTGCTTCTCCAAAATCTCCAAAAAACAAGGGAGGTTTTGGTGGAAAGCAGTCAGGAGGCTGATAGTTTCATTAGAGATACAAGCTAAACCATGGGCCAGCTTGTTTAAAGGCAGAACCAGGGAAAAGTGACAGCTAAAACAGTCCTCTTAGGGTCTGAAAATACCTCAAAACACTGACCTCAAGTCCTAACTCTTGGAAGGAGCCTGAATTTAAAGGGTTCAGTCTCTGGGGCCATTTATGACCCTGGGGTATTGTTAAAAGCAATAGAGCAATCATCCAACAATTAGTGGAGCTTAACAGCTGGGTGTGACCAGGGAAAGAGACTAAGAGAGCCCTACTAAAACCACCATCATCTCAGGCTGACTGCTCATGACCAAGACTTTGCCCTCTGAGGAGTGGTATCAAAGGCTTCACATTGTAGGGGAAATTGACTTCACTAAAATAATCCAGCCAGTCACTAAGCAAATAAATAAATAACAATAATAAGCTCCAGGGGAAAGGTTACTGGTACCAGAGTTGCTACAATATATTACATAAAATGTCCAATTATCAACAAGAAATGACAAGACATGCAAAGAAATAGGAAAGTATCATTCAAACACAGGAAAAAAAAAAGGCAACAGAAACAGCCTGTGAGAGCAACCAAATGTCAGATTTAACAGACAAAGACTTCAAAGTAACCATTACAAATATATTCAAAGTATAAGTTGCTTAAAGAAGGTATGATGACTGTAATAGGCTGAATGTGTCCTCTCCCAAAATTCATAGGTTGAAATCTAATCCCCAATATGATAGTATTTAGAGGTGGGGCATTTAGGAGGTGATTAGGTCAGGAGGTTGGAGCCCTCAAGAATGGGATTACTGCCCTTAAAAAAAAAAAAAAGACCCCAGATAGCTCCATCACCCCTTCTGCAATGTGAGGACACAATGATAAGAGAGCAGTCTATGAACCAGGAAGCAGGCCCTCACTCAATCTGCCATTACTTTGATTTGGGGCGTCCCAGCTTCTAGAACTGTGAGAAATAAATGTTTATTGTTTAAGCTGCTGAGTCTGTGGTATTTTTCTTATAGGAGCTCTAACCAACTAAGAGCTAAAAACTTTGGGGGTCCAGGCATAAAGGGATCTCCACAATATTGTTAGATTTACTTCTAGAAGATCAACTAGTTTCAGGTGCCTGGGTGGCTCAATGGGTTAAAGCCTCTGCCTTCAGCTCAGGTCATGATCTCAGGGTCCAGGGATTGAGGCCCACATCAGGCCCTCTGCTCAGCAGGGAGCCTGCTTCCTCCTCTCTCCCTGCCTGCCTAGCCTGCTTGTGATCTCTCTCTCTCTGTCATATAAATAAAATCTTAAAAAAAAAAAAAAATCCCCCTAGTTTCCCCTACAGTAACTATAGGAGAAAAATTCCCTGGTGCTTTTGCTAAATGGAAAGAAAGAGGAAGCATTTCAAAATACACCACACTCCACACTTTTAACAAGGCCTGCCCTCAGGGCAAGCTAGTTAACTAGAGCCTAACCTGGGGGGGGGGGTATTATTAGAACCTAACTGACCCTAAGGGACAAGGGAAAAAAACAAATCCAGCCTACTCTAGCTATCCTGTTCCACCTCTGGTAGAAGAAAAAAAGAAAAGAAAAGAAACTACTGTGAAGTTCACACTCCAGAGACATAGGTCACTCAAAGACTGAGATCTAATCATAGGATTATACGATGCTTCCCCTCCCCCAATACCTCACTACCACATTACTAAGGCCTGTTTGCCCTAGTTCCTTTTACTTAGTACATCCTGTCCATCTATTAAAAAAAAAATTACAAGGCATACCAAAAGGTAAAAACCACAGTTTGAATTGATAGAATAAGAATTAGAACCAGACATGACAGGATGTTGAAATTATCAGACAAGGAATTTAAGGAACTATGATTAAGTGCTAAGGGCTCTAATGGATAAGGTGGACAGCATGTAAGAACAGATGAGCAATGAAAGTATAGAGATGGGAATCCTAAGGGAGAAAAAGATGCTAGACAATAATAATAAAAAAAACACCCACTCTCACAGAAATGAAAAATGCCTTTCTTGGGCTTATTAGGAGACTGGAAAAGAAGGAAAGAATATCTGAACTAGAGGATATATCAATAGAATCCTTAAAAACTCTAAAGCAGGGGCACCTGGGTGGTTCGGTCATTGGGCATCTGCCTTCAGCTCAGGTCATGATTCCCAAGTTCTGGAATCGAGCCCTACCTCAGGCTCCTTGCTCAACGGGAGGCCTGCTTCTCCCTCTCTCACTCCCCCTGCTTGTGTTTCTCTCTGTCAAATAAATAAATAAAATCTTGGAAAACAAAACAAAAAACATCTAAAGCAAAGTGAACAAAGACTGGGGGAGAAAAAACAAAACAGGAAACAATATCCAAGGACTGTAGAACAACTACAAAAAGTATAACATAGGGCACCTGGGTGGCTCAGTGGGTTAAGCCTCTGCTTTCAGCTCAGGTCATGATCTCAGGGTCTTGGGTTCGAGGCCAGCATCGGGATCTCTGCTTAGTGGGGAGCTGCTTCCTCCTCTCTCTCTGCCTGCCTCTCTGCCTACTTGTGATCTCTCTCTCTGTCAAATAAACAAATAAAATCTTTTTTTAAAAAAAGTATAACATAGGCAGAATGAAAATGACATAAGTGAAGAGAAAAAGGAACAGAAGCAATATCTGAAACAATAATGACAGAGAATTTCCCCAAAGTTAATGTCAGACACCAAACCATAGATAGAAGAAGCTCAGAGAATGTGAAGCAGGATAAATGCCTAAAAACTACACCTAGACATATCATTTTCAAACTACATAAAATTAAAAGTAAAGAAAAAAACCTAAAAGAAGTCAGACATAAAAAAGTCAAACAAAAGAAACCTCACCTATGGAGGAACAAAGATAAGAATTAGATCTGACTAGTCTTCAGAATCATGCAAACAAGAAGAGAGTGGAGTGAAATATTTAAAGCATTGCGAGGAAAAAACACCAGCCTAGAATTATGTACCCTACAAAATTATCTTGCAAAAGTGAAGGAGAAATAAAGACTTTCTCAGATAAACACAGATTGAGAGAATTTGTTGCCAGTAGTCCTACCTTGTGAGAAATGTTAAAAGTTCTTTGAAGAGGGCACCTGGGTGGCTCAGTTGGTTAAGCATCTGCCTTTGGCTCAGGTCATGATCCCAGGGTCTTGGTTTCAAGCCCCATGTTGGGCTCCTTGCTTAGCAAGGAGCCTGCTTCTCCCTCTCCTCCCTGCTTGTTCTCTGTCACTATCTCTGTCTCTATCTCAAATAAATAAATAAAATATTATTTTAAATTTATTTGAAGAGAAGGAAAATAGTATAGGTCAGAAACTCGATCTACATACATAAAGGAAGGAAAAATGTCAAAGAAGGAATAAGTGAAGATAAAATAAAAACTTTTCTTTTTCTTATTCTTAGTTGATCTAACAAATAACTTTCCTCAAAATAATATCAACAACATATTTGATTATGTATGCATATGTATATATCATATATATAGATATATACTTATGTAAGCTTACATGTAAGTGAAATGAATGACCACAATGATACAAGGGAGGGAGGAATTGGGATTATTTTGTTATACAAGGTACTCACACTGCCTGTGCAGTGGTATGGTGTTATTTGAAAGTGCATTTGACAGGGTGCCTGGGTGGCTCAGTGGTTAAACCTCTGCCTTCAGCTCAGGTCATGATCCTGGAGTCCAGGGATCAAGCCCCACATCAGGCTGCCTGCTTGGCGGGAAGCCTGCTTCTCCCTCTCTCACTCCTGCTGCTTGTATTCCCTCTCTGGCTGTGTTTCTCTCTGTCAAATAAATAAAATCTTTTAAAAAAAATGGACAGATTCAGATTGCAGAAAATCAATAAGAACATAATTGAATTCAGGGCGCCTAGGTGGTTCAGTGGGTTAAAGCCTCTGCCTTCAGCTCAGGTCATGCTCTTGGGGTCCTGGGATGGTGGCCCAGGTCAGGCTCTCTGCTCAGCAGGGAGGCTGCTTCCTCCTCTCTCTCTGCCTGCCTCTGTGCCTACTTGTGATTTAAAAAAAAAAAATTATAAAAAAAAAGAACATAATTGAATTCAGCTATTCCATGAATCAACTGGATATAATTGACATCTGTAGACTGCTTTATCCAACAACAGCAAAATACACATTCTCCTCAAACACCCATGGAACATTGACCAAGACAGACCACATTCTGGGCCATAAAAAAACAACTTAACAAATTCAAAGAGTAGAAATCATATGTTGTCTGCTCTCAGACAATAACGGAGCTAAACTAGAATCAGTAACAGGAAGATAACTGTAAAATTATAAAATATGTGGAGATTAACCAACATTCTAAATAGCACATGTATCAAAGAAGAAATCTCAAGAGAAATTTTAAAACATTTTTAACTAAATGAAAATGAAGGGACACCTAAGTGGCTCAGTCGTTAAGCGTCTGCCTTCGGCTTGGATCATGATCCCAGAGTCCTGGGATTGAGCTCCACTATCGGGCTCCCTGCTTGGCAGGTAGCCTGTTTCTCCCTCTTTCACTCCCCCTGCTTGTGTTCCCTCTCTAGCTGTGTTTCTCTCTGTCAAATAAATAAATATTTTAAATATTTTTAAAAAGAAAAGAAAACAAAGAAATTGGTGGATCCAACAAAAGCAATGCTTAGAGAAAAATTTATAGCATTAAATGCATAAATTAGAAATGAATAAAAAATAACTGAAATGAAAAATTCACTAGAGGAGCTCAAAAGTAACTTTGAACAAGGAGAAGTATTAGTGAATGTAAAGACAGATTGATGGATATTATGCAATCTGAAGAACAAAGAGAAAATAGAATGAAGAAAAAGGAACAGAATTTCAGAAGTAGTCCACCATTAAGCATACCAGCATCAATATAATGGGAACACCAGGAGGAGAAAAGAGCAGACATCATCAAAAAAATGATGTCTGGGGCGCCTGGATGGTTCAGTCGGTTAAGCGGCTGCCTTTGGCTCAGGTCATGATCCCCGGGGTCCTGGAATCAAGTTCCACATCAGGCTCCCTGCTCAACGAGGAGCCTGCTTCTCCCCCTCCCTCTGCCTGCCACTCCCCCTGCTTGTGCTCTCTCTATATATATATCAAATAAACAAATAAAATCTTTAAAAACAAAAACAAAAAAATAATGTCTGAAAAATTTCTAAGTTTGATGGAAAGCCTTTACATCCAAGAAGCTCAGCAAACTCCAAGTAGGATAAACTTTGATCTCTTTGAAGATCTACAAGCAGGCCCATCACAGTAAGTACTGAAAACCAAAGAAAAGAATAAAATCTTGAAAGCAACATGAGAAAAATACCTTATATTTACAAGAAAACCCCAGTAAGATTAACAGTTAACTTCTAGGCAGAGATAATAAAAGCCAAAAAGCAGTGTGATAACATATTCGAAGTGCTCAAAGAAAAAAAAAACTGTCTACCAAGAGTCCCACATCTAGTAAAGGTAGATATGTTCAAAATGTTCATTATGTTCAAAGCTAGATATAGTTCAAAAATGATGAAATAAAGACCTTCCCAGATAAGTAAAAACTGCGAGAATTTATTGCTAGAACACCCACCTTACAAGAAGTGTCAAAGGAAGTTCTTCAGGTTCAAAGAAAGTGACCTCAGCCATTTGAATCCACACAAACAAAACTGAGAATACCAACAAAAGTAATTATGTAATTATACAAAATGGTATAAATGCATACTTCTTTCTTCTCTTAACTAATTTTAAAAGCATTTATATAAAGTAATATGTAAGTGATAATATTATTGGGCATATAACATATAAAACTGAGATATATTTGCTAATAACAACACAAAGGAAGTGGATAGTCCCTAAGGTGTGTTGGACAAAGGAAATGACACAATATGGTAACAAAAATTATAGGAACAGATGAAGAGAATTAGAAATGGTAAATAGGAAAGTTAATATATGATGGCATAATATCATGGCATAAATATATGTTTGCTCTCTTCTCTCATCTTCTTTAAAAAACATAACATTATATAAAATAATTACAGCAATGTATCATTGGGTTTGCTACACATATAAGATATATATATAACAATAATAGCACAAAAAGGGGGAAAGAGTTGAAGAGTTCTATATATAGGAGTAAAATTTCTATATCTCACTAACTTATTTTCATAAGTTAATATAAAACTGAACTAAATCTTGATAAGTTAAGATGCATAGGGAAATCTCTAGAGCAGATACTATGGAAATAACTAAAAACTGTAGTGAAAAAAAATCATAAAGTAATTAAGATGTTACACTAGAAAATATTCACTTAATGCAAAAGAAAACAGTAATAAGGACTAAATGAAAAAGAGATATGACACATGGAGAAAACAAAAGGTATAATGGCAGCCATGATTCTAGTTATATTAATAACATTGGATGTAAATGGGTTGAGCAATCCAATAAAAAACAGATTGTTGGGGCGCCTGGATGGCTCAGTGGGTTAAAGCCTCTGCCTTCAGCTCAGGTCATGATCTCAGGGTCCTCGGATCGAGGCCGCATGGGCTCTCTGCTCAGCAGGGAGCCTGCTTCCTCCTTCTCCCTGTTTGCCTCTCTGCCTACTTGTGATCTCTCTCTGGCAAATAAATAAATGAAATCTTTAAAAAAAAAAAAAAGATTGTCAGACTAAATTAAAATACCAGATCCAAGTATCTGCTGTCACAATTTAGATTCAAAGATAAATATATTCAATGTAAGAATATGGAAAAAGATACGTAGTACAAACAGTAACCACAAGGAAAACTGGAGTGGCTATACTAATATCAAATAAATAGGCTTTAATTTTTTTTAAAGATTTTATTTTATTTACGAGAGAGACAGAGACAGAGACAGAGAGAGCAAGAGTAGGGGGAAGAGCAAAAGAAGAGGGAGAAGCAGACTCCACACCAAGCAGGATGCCTAATATGGAGCTCAATCCCAGGACCCTGGGATCATGACCTGAGCCAAAAGCAGGTGCTTAACCAACTGATCCACCCAGGTGCCCTAAAAATGTATATTTTATAATGATAAAGGGTTAATATATCTGGAAGTTATAAAATATATGTACCTAACAATCCAAGAAATTGACAAATATTAATTCAAGTTAACAATAATAGTTGAAGACTTCAATAGCTCCCCTTAAATAATGGATAAAACAGGGGCACCTGGGTGGCTCAGTCAGTTAAGCCTCTACCTTCAGTTCAGGTCATGATCTCAAGGTCCTGGGATCAAGCCCCGCCTTGAGCTCCCTGCTCAGTGGGAAGTCTGCTTCTCCTTCTCCCACTGCCCATCTCCCTGCTCATGCTGTCTCTCTCTCAAATAAACAAATAAAATCTTTAATAAGTAAGTAAGTAGATAATGGATAGAGCAATTAGGCAGAAGATCTAACTGGCAGACGATCAACAAGGAAACAGGGGACTTGAGCAGAACAATAGATGCTACAACGTGGATGAACCTTGAAAACATTAAGGTAAGTGAAAGAAGCCAGTCAAAAAAGACCACACATTATATGGTCCAGTTCGCATGAAAGTCCAGAATAGGAAAATCGATAGAGACAAAAATGAGATTAGTGGTTGCTTAGGGCTAGGGAAGGGGGCAGGGAATAAGTGATAGCAAAAGGATATAAAATTTCTCTTTGAGACAATGAAAATGTTCTAAAATTAACTGTGAAGATAGTTATACACATACATGGATATAGTAAAAACCAGTTGATTATATACCTTAAATGGGTGGATTGTATGGTATGTGTATTATATCTCAATGAAGCTGTTTTAAAAATAAAGAGTTAAAAAGAGTTTCTGACCTGTTTAGAGCATTTCATGATTTGTTTCAGACTCTTCTAATGTATTTCAGATCATTCTGACTTGCTTGAGACATTTCCCAACTTCTGTGAGACTCTTGTTGACATGGTCAGACCCTTCCAGCCATAAATGAGAATCTTCTTTTCTGTTTGAGACCCTTACTAACTTGAGTGAGATCTTTCTGGATTTATTTTATTCCTCCTTACATGATTGACCAAGTTCCTAACTTTGTAAGACTCTTCCTGACATGTCGAAGTCTTTTCCTGACTATATGTGATGTTCTCTACCTGGTTGAAATATTTTCTGAAATGTTAATGTTTCCTTCTCATTATTTAAGACCCTTCCTGACTTGTGTGAGACCCTTCCTGATCATTTCAGACTCTTCCCGATGACTTCGAGACCCTTCCTGTCATGTTTTACACCCTGCTTGACTTGTTTGGCACTCATTCTTACCTGCATAATATTCTTGCTGAAATGTTTAAGGCCTGTCCTGACCAGATAAGATTCTTCCTCATAACATTACACCCTTCCCGACTTTCTTAAGTCCCTTCAGATGTATTAGATAGCTTTCCTGACATGTTTAACTCCTCTGGACATGTCTAAGATACTTCATGATGTGTTTGAAGGTCTCCTGGAGGTCATGAGACTTCTTGATACCTTTGAGAGCCTTCCTCTCCTCTTTGAGACCTTTTTGGACATGTGTGATACACTTCATGACATGTTTGAGGTATCTGACATATTAGAGACTTTTCATGGTGTATTTGAGATTCTCCCTTTGTTTTGGTTCCTTCTTGGCTTGTTTGAAACTCTTACTGACTTGTTTCAAAAGCTTCTTGAATTTAAGATTCTTTATTGCTGCTTAAAATCAATCCTGGTGACTTTGAGACCCTTTCTACCCCACTGGAGAGCCTTCTTATTGCATTTGAAAAAAATTTACTTGCTTGAAACTCTTTCTGACACGATTGAGACTAACATATTTGATTTGATGACCTGTTGGAGCCACTTTCTGATTTATTTGGGACCATTCCTGACTGAAACTTCCTAATGATGTTAAGTCACCTTTTGCTGTGTGTACAGTCCTTTCTGACTTGTTTTCTACCACCCATGACTTTTTTGAGACCCTTTATGACATATTAAAGACTGTGTCTATCAGTCTGTGAAATCCTTTCAAAGGTCATTAAAACATTTCCTTATGAGTTTGTGTCCCTTCCTTACATATTTGAATCTCTTACTGACTGCTTAAGACCCCTATTGATGTATTTGAGACCCTTCCTGATATATTTGAGACCCATCTTGTATGGATCCCTTTCTGGTGTATCTAAAACTCTTCCCGATGACTTTGAGACCCTTCCTAACATGTTTGAGACCTTTTATAACTTGTGTGATGGACTTCCTAATGTACTTGAGACCATTCGTAATTTTTTGAGATTATTCCAGATTGTTTGGGGCCCTTCATGACATATTTGAAACTTTTCACATCTTGCTTGAGACTTTTTCTGATGTATTTGATCCTCTCCTGACTATTCAAAACTATTCCTTTCTGGATTAGACACTGCCTTACTATTTAGTACCCTTCTTAACTCATTTGAGTCTCTTCAAGAAGTATTTGAGATACTTTCTTGACTTGTTTGAGACTCCTTCTGACATATTTGAGACAATCTCTGACTTGCCTGAGACCTTTCCTGAGGTGTCTAAGACTCCTCCTTACTGTTTGAGAGTCTTCCGGTCTGACAGAGACACTTTTTGACATGTTTGAGATCCTTCCTTCTTTTTTTTGTCACAAATAAGGCTTTTTATTTGTTACCATTAAAAACCTAAATTTTAAACTCATATTCATCAGCTTGTTCAATTTAGCACCTGCCTCGTTCCCAGTACTTTTTTCAAGACTACTGCCGTCACCATGAAACTCCCTGAGTTTTCCCAGTTCAAACTTGGGCTTCTTCATCATTATTTCTTTTCTAACAAAGATACCATAGAGTGGATAAATACACTGGCAAACATTTTGTATGTCATTTCCAATACTGTCTGGAATCAATTTATTGGCCACTGCTTTTAAGTCCTTTAAGACATTTGACTTAAAAGCAGTGGTCAATAGGGTCATGATTTACATTACCTTCTGGATTTTGCAAACGTGTTGTTGCTAGGTATAGAGCTGTTCCAAATCTGATTGTTGCAATTTTTAGTAAAACCAACAAAGAGTAAATGAAGCAAGTAACCTTCGGTAGTCTTGACATTAACATGAGCTTCAGTCATAGGCTGCCATTTTTTGACAATGGAGCATATTTTGTCACAGGTAAGATCCGAGCCACGAAAGTAAGTCAGGCAGTCTTTGCCCCAAATATCCTCAGTAGTTAGCTTTAATTTTCTTCACGCAACATTACCATTCTGCAGATCAGCAAGTTTCACTTCAAAAACACTACCCTTGGGCCACCTGGGTGGCTCAGCCATTAAGCGACTGCCTTTGTCTCAGGTCATGATCTCAGGGTCCTTGAATCGAGCCCCGAATCAGGCTCCCAGCACGGCGGAAAGCCTGCTTCTCCCTTCCCACTATCTTTGCTTGTGTTCCCTCTCTCGCTGTGTCTCTCTATCAAATAAATAAAATCTTAAAAAAAAACAACTACCCGTGGTGCCATCAGATGCAATTTTGGTTCCTTGAGTTCTTGTCATGAGTGTTTTTCCAATATTTATTATTAATTGAACATACCTGGTGCTTTCACATCATACCAATCTTTCTTAGAAACTGGATCACTTTCTTCTTGGCTCCCGTTTTGCTGCCTTTTATAAAGCACTTGATCCTACCAACTGCCATGGTTCTGCTTGGAACACTTCCTTCTTTTTCTGAGACTCTGACTTCTCATCTTGACATGTTTTTGACCCTTTCCTACCTATTTTGGAGAGTCTTCCTGACTTACTTGACCCTGTTCCTGACATGAGTGTCTTCCTGACCTATTTGAGACCCATCCTTACATATCTTTGAGACTTTTCCTGGCATCTCTGAGACCTTTTTGTTTTGTTTGAGATTCTCTGATAACATTGAGACCCATCCTAACGTCTTTGACACCCTTGCTGATATGCTTGCAACCCTTTCTGGTGTTCTTAAGACCCATTGTGTTGTATTTGGGTCCCTTCCTGATTTACTTCTTAGTGCTGAATCAGTCCGTGATGCATTCTTTTTTTTTAAAAAAATTTTTAAGATTTTATTTATTTATTTAAGAGAGAATGAGCAAGAGCACAAGAAGGGGGAAGGCCAGAGGGAGAAGCAGACTCCCCGCTGAGCAGAGAGCCTGATGTGGGACTTGATCCCCAGACTCCAGGATCATGACCGGAGCTGAAGGCAGTCATTTAACCAACTAAGCCACCCAGGCATCCCAGTCCCTGATGCATTCCTAAGAGGAGGCAAAAAGACCCTTTAGCCTCAGACTTGAAAGGATTTTTCTTCAAGCATTTAGTCAAAAAAAAATGCCTATAACCATATATCAAGAAAAATCCATCAGTGCTTTTTCCAACCCTCAACAGCAAAAGGACAAGGGGAGCTTTTATTGGTCATTTTTCTAGGCTTTAATGAAGATTTTCTTTTTTTTTTTTTTTTTAAAGATTTTATTTATTTGACAGAGAGAAACACAGCCAGAGGGAACACAAGCAGAGGGAGTGAGAGAGGGAGAAGCAGGCTTCCCGCCGAGCAGGAAGCCTGATGTGGGACTCGATCCCGGGTCTCCGGGATCATGACCTGAGCCGAAGGCAGTCGCTTAACCAACTGAGCCACCCAGGCGCC
>PITA01019166.1:0-38376 GCA_004023965.1 Spilogale gracilis | reverse complement strand
TGTAATATGAAATAATCACATTTATTATTTGTTGAACATACTATTCACTATGTTCTATAAGAATACTTTATATTAATTGCTCATTTAGTCTTCTGAAACCTTGTGAGATGTTGAGATCCCTATTTTATTGATAATGGAACTCAATATTATAAATATCTTTCTTGTGTTTATTTTTATTTTTTTTTTTCAAGACTAAATAGTATACATTTTATTTTCTCTCAAAGTGACTGTTTCTGCCATTACAATTTCTTGTAAGGTTAGGGCATTGGCTTGCTTATTAGCATTAGATGACAAAAGATAACAGGTCCATTTTAGTTTAATAAACATTTATTCCTCTAGTTGAACCACCTCTACACACAAAATATATATATGGTTTAGGATCTCTTTTTGATTGAGAAGGAAATTTAGGTCTCAAGAGGTTTTGAGCCTTTTTCTGGAAACCATTTAACCTTTGAGCTGATGGCTGCCCCCGGACGGAAAGGAAAGAGCCTTTCTCCCCCTTTCTTGTGTTTATTAAATAACTAGACCAACTAAAAACTGAAATTTGGGAACAAGTTTGTCTTATACTTATGTCTGTATTTGTGTGTCAATAGAATTGCCTCTTACATATTTCAGTTCAGTTCTGTATTTTCAAGAAAGAAATTTCTTCACTAAAACCATTATTTAACAACTTGCCACCCATTATTTTGCCTGTTGTAGGTGATTAGAGATGCTTATGTGAATGAAATGAATGATGTGGAGAGAAATATGGTGGAATATCTGAGGGCTTTTTTTTTTTTTAAGAGAGCATATAATGTATTATTTGTTTCGTGGGTACAGGTCTGTGATTCATCAGTTTTACACAGTTCACAGTGCTCACCCTAGCACATACCCTCCCCGATGTCCATCACCCAGCCACCCCCTCCTTCCCACTCCCCTCTTCTGTAGCAACCCTCAATTTGCTTCCTGAGATTAAGAGTCTCAATGGTTTGTCTCCCTCTCTGGTTTCATCTTGTTGCACTTTTCCCTCCCTTACTCTATGATCCTCTGTCTTGTTTCTCAAATTCTTCATATGAGTGGGATCATATGATAATTGTACCTCTCTTATTTACTTATTTTGCTTGGCATACTAGTGTCTTGTTCCATCCACGTCATCACAAATGGCAAGATTTTGTGTTTTTTGATGGCTGCATAATATTCCATTGTAATACAAATGCACATATCACATCTTTATCCATTCATCTGTTGATGGACATCCACATGAAATGTTTTCAACTTCACTTGGCATCAGGGAAATGAAAATCAAAACCACAGTGAAATATCACCTCACACCAGTCAGAATGGTTGAAATTAGTAAGTCAGGAAAGGACAGGTGTTGACAAAGATGTGGAGAAAAGGGAACCTTCCTACACTTGTTGGTGGGAATGCAAACTGGTGTAGCCACTCTGGAAAAGAAAACAGTATGGAGGTTCCTCAAAAAGTTGAAAATAGAGCTACCATATGACCCAGCAATTGTATTTACCCTAAAGATACAAATGTGGTGATCCAGAGGGGCATGTGCACCCCAATGTTTATAGCAGCAATCTCTGAGGGCACTTTAATTGCTTTTGAAAACTTCTTACCGTTGCAGTTTTGCCTAAAAGTTATCTCTCTATACAAGGTTTTTTTTTTTTAATATTTTATGTATTTATTGAGAGAGACAGAAAGGGAGAGAGAGCATGAGAGGGGAGAAGGTCAGAGGGAGAAGCAGACTCACTGCAGAGCTGGGAGCCCGATGCGGGACTCCATCTCAGGACTCCAGAATCATGACCTGAGCTGAAGGCAGTGGCCTAACCAGCACAGCCACCCAGGTGTCCTCTCTATACAAATTTTACTTTGACATATGACTTTGTGATACAATCAAGAAGAGAAGTCTGTCAAGATGGAGCATAGAGCCACTCTCAAGATTTTACTATTAAGTTGCTTTTAGCCAAATCATTAATATTGACAAATGAATTTACAGAAATGTGGTCAAAGTTCCTAAAGTCCATACTTAACTTATAGCCTGCAAATCATATTTAAAATGAACAATGTGCACATATATGCATACACACACATTTGATCATAAGCCCCCCCTACCCCCCCCAAAAAAAAAACCCATCTAGAATGACACAACATTTAATAGTACAATATCCAGCCTTTCAAATCCTGGAACTTTAAAAAGTAGGGTATGGACAAATTTCATAATTTAAAGGAATTCTGTTTTGTGGATATCCTTCCTTTCAATTGTAAACCCACATCTATCACATCATACTTGTGACAGTGGTAATCATCACTGACAAAGTTTCTCTGCTGCCCCAAATCCATCCAGTTGTTCATCTCCTCACCACCTTTCTTGCTCATGAGCAATGGAAAAGTAATAGCATCCCTTTCTGGAACTATTCAATGAATAACTGGTAAGGGTTTTTTTTTAGGTTAAGAGAAAATCAGATATTACACAGCATCCAGAAAAGATTTTATATTAACTTTGGTCAATTACTCCAGGTATGTTTGTCTCCCAACAATCTAAGGATTAGCTTCCAAGTTGACTTTCCCAGATGCAATTTTGCAGGAAGTTGCTAGATCCTTGATGACTGCAGCAAGGAAAGAAGGTACAGTTAATGAGACTCAAAAAGTCTAAAAAATGTATAATAGACCGAGAGCCTATCTTTAGTGATTTGTATTTTTTGTTACAAATAAATTTTCAGTGAAATAAATCTTTTCTTGGCTAAGTGACAGATGGTTTTGACTGGCAAATGTACTCTCAGTAAATCCATAAGAGGAAAACAATCCCTTATGTTTCAAAAAAGTAACAATAGGTCAAATACTAAGATTTGGATTTAATCCCTCAGCAGCTGGACTATGAGTGAATATCCCTAATCTAATACTGTCTTTTAGAAAATTCTGTTTGAGACTATGTGTTGTAAATCTTATTTCAAAACACATCTGATTAATTTCCCATACACTGCAAAACTGCTTTTGGGTACCAACCTTCTCTGTATATGAAATATGTAAGTATGGGCATGTGTGCATTTCTCTGTGTAAACTGACAATGAGAACATGACCCAAATCCCAGAAGCTTAAATGTTGTTTTTATTTACATAGTAATATTGTGAAGAATATTTTTATTTCTTTTATTTTATTTATATTTTATTTTATTTTGCAAAATTTGAATATATTAGAAAAATGAATGAGAATTTCAATCTTGATTTATAAAATAAGGTTAGCTATTTATTTTTTTCTGCCAAAATTAAGTAGTTAACTATTGAAATAAAACAAATTCCTAAGGGTTCTTAGTTAACAGTAGTTTTGACTGTATCTCATTATGTTTCCACTTGGCTCTAAATTAAACAAAATCCTACTACAATGACTTATACTAATATAACCTTATAGTTCTCAAGCAAAGAAATTCAGAAGGTTAATTAGAGCTGGTAGTATGACATGCTGGTGCATGGGCAACTTGATATCCTTTATCTCCCTGCTTCTCTAATTATAACCTATGATTTTGGCTATCATGATCACATTGAAGAACATGTCTCCATTAAATTAAGAGAAAAGAAAGTACCAAAGGAAGATAGGTCTTTCATGGAGTACTTCATGTGACTATTCATGGCTTCAAGGAAACCTTGGATAATATGTATTTTAGTGCTACTGCTTTGTTAATTGAAGAAGACAAGGGAAATTAATTTGGATATAGCTTTTGAGAATTCCACATACTCTCTACCATACTTATTAAATAAAATTCTGTCTTTTTAATTAGAAGGGAATGAATCACTTTCAGAAGACAATCGAGCACTAGAGTAAAGTGAAACTAGGTCCTTAGTGGATATGGAAAAATGCTTTTCTCTTATTTTTAGTTATGGTGGCAAACCATACATTTGTTTATATTTGTCTGTTCTTTATTCTGGACACTAAAATCTATTGTAGAATCATAATTACTAAATTTTAGCTCCTCAGGCTAAAAAATCACCATGTATTCATGGTTTGGAGGGAAAATTTTATTTACTAAAGTTATTTTATAGTTAACATAATTTAGTTAGTAATATTAGAAACTTTAGAAATATATGAGTAATATTTTTTATTCATGCCAAAATATATTTGAAATCTAAATTATAAATTAGCATCAGCCTTTATTGGCCTTCACAGACAGCTTGATATTAATTGATGTCCTTTCCATGTCACTGGCATGCCAACTTTTCCAATTTCATTCCAAACTTAAGACATGAAGAGATGGGCTGTACAGATTAAAATATTAGGAATATTTTTTTGCAAAAAATCTTAAAAGATTGGGTCACTGAAAATATTTAATGAAAAGATGAATTAATATTTAGACATTTTTAAAGAATTACATGTTTACTGTATTATTTAGTATTATGGGCCTAGGCAGTTCTTTGAAATTGCGAATCCCGCATTTCTTAAACTCCTAAGAAAGATCTATTTTGAGTATTGGAGAAAAAAGAATGACAATGCAACTATTTGTTCTACCTTCTTACTTTTAATGATTTGAATGGGAAAATGCTAGAATATTAAGATGTAGATGTATGATATAGATTTAGGATTTGATTTGGCAGAGATATACTTAGGGCAGACTTTTTGATTTACATTTTGCCTTAGGCTACTTATTTTAAATTTGACTAGGCAAAGTGATCTGAAAGGGAAGATTATGGAAGACGTCACTAGGCCTCACTGAAGTACCTGAATTTATTCTCTTTTGGCGAATATGTTCCTTGGGGATGATCACGGCTGTATAATCTGTGTTGATCAATTAAATGTAAACTTGAAATGACATGTATATTTTCTGAGTGGAAGTATTTAATAGTTGTGAATGATTAAGTGTGTGCTCTTTCTTTGTGCATAGCAATAGCAAAAGCACCTATTCATATGGAATGCCATGAAATCAAAGCAGCCTGAAATGATCAGTCAAAGTCAGAAAATAGATTATCTGGAGTATCATCTAGACACACTAATACACATCTAGTACACTGCATGATTGAGAAAAAAACTTAGAGGTTCTGATCTTTCTGTGATAGTACAATTAAGCATACCTTAGATGAGTCTCTAGATTCTAAAAAAATTGAGAAATAAGACAAAAGATTTTAAAATATCAACTTATTTTTAAAGATTTTATTTATTTATTTATTTGTTTGTTTCTATATTTATTTATTTATGAAGAGAGAGCAGGGAGGGACAGAGGGAGAGAGAGAAGCAGAGACTCTCAAGCAGACTCAGTGCTGAGCACGAAGCTAATGCATAGCTCTATCTCAGTTCACTAATATCATGACCTCAGCCCAAACCACAAGCTGGATGCTCAACTAAGTGAGCCACTCAGGTGCCCCTCAACTTATTCTTACTAACATGATCTAAGGTGAGGTATAGAATATAAGTTTGGTGTAATGAGGCAAATGGACCTTTTAAATAAACCTCAAAAATAAGCCATCTCCTCTCTCCTTCTAAGTCAAAGGTAAAGCTTTAATCACTACTTGGAACACCTTCCCAAAAAGATTTGGGATTGAGGTGATGATGAAAAATTCTGGACCCTGATGGCAGATGCACTACCATAAAGGAGAAGAAAGGATGCAAATTGAATATGACCAGTTTATTCTTAACAAATTTTCTAATTAGGTAAAATCATTCCACCTCCCCTGGCATTTAAGAAAATTAGGCAGAGAAAACCCAGGGCCAAGAGTTCTACTTGTAAGAAACTAGGATGGGGTAGGCCTTACCTTCATCTCCAGTCATAAATTGCATTTCTGTGTTTAAACTTGAAGGTTTATGAACATGCTGTTTCCATTGAATCAAAATGGTCTTCTTTCTTATCCAGTCATTTCTTACTCCTCATTCAAATCTCAACTCAGTTAATCATTTCCCTAGTTAAACCTTCCCTGACTCCTTAACTGGATTAAATTACTTTATTAAAAGCTTTATTAAAAGCTTTTACTGAATTATTTATCTCTTATGCACTTACTACATTTGTTATTTTATAGTTATTGTATAATTAATTTTATTAGTGTTTATTTCCCTAATAAGATTATAACTGAATGATATTATGCCATTTTATCATTTATTCTTTGTGTCTAGCTTGGTGGAGCTCTTTCTCTCTCCCTCTTTTCCTTTCTCCTCTTTCTAGATACCTCTAGATAGGTACCAAGGTATCTCTGTCTCTCTTGAGAGATAGATACAGATAGAGATTGTAGGGGAGGAAGAAATTCTCCTGTACCTTTTTAGGATTTCTGGCTAGACCTAGGAAGCTGGTATAGACAAATTAACAGGAGAAAAGCATACAAATTTTATTAGAATTTTTTGTGTACATGGGAACTTCAAAGGAAAATGAACACCTAAAGAAGCCACCAGAGCAGAAAGCTTTTATATTTTTTTTGACAAAAAAACAATACATTTGTGAAGAAATGACAATACAAATGGGATATACATATTGTGGGGAAGTGAATGGGATATGTATGGAGGAGGAAACTAGTGGAAGGTAAGAGTCATTTTGATTTAGTTAGGTTATTTGTACAGATCCATTGTAGTGTTAGTTCCCAATCTCTGGTGATAAGGAGATTCATTTCTTCCTGGTACAGGGGGCTCACCTTACTTGTGGGAAATATTACGGCCTGTTTTTGGGTAGAAAAGAATAGATCAGAGAGCCCTTGCATCTACTGTTTCTCAAATAATGAATATGCCAAACTGGCCATCTTTGTGGGGTGACATATTCTAAACTCATCTTCAGTATATTTCACCTTTTCAATCTCTATATCTATATCTATGTACACTCACATAAATATCCATACAATATAGAAGTATACATATGATATTCATATATTGCATACTATTTATATGTTCTAAATGTATATAGAGTGTATATAAACTAAATATTTTAAAGAGATACATTCATAATTGTACAGGTGAATTGGATTTGGAAGACAGATGAAGTATCTGAAAGCAATCTAAATAAAATAACCATTTGATAAATGTAATAGGATTTAAGAAAAACAAGGGACGTCAACTGGAGTGGAATAAAGCTGTAAAAGTAAATAGTTTTAAAGTAAACTGTAAGGGAATATTTGTCTGCTAGTGCCCTGATTTTCCTTATAGGTGAGAGCACTTTGTTGAACCAGAAGCTAAGTTTCATGGTAGTGATTCAAATTTTTTTTGTTTTTTGTTTTTTTTTTAATATTTTATTTATTTGACAGAGAGAAACACAGCTAGAGAGGGAACATAAGCAAGGGAACTTAGACAGGGAGAAGCAGGCTTCCCGTCGAACAGGGAGCCCGATGTGGGGCTTGATCCTGGGTCTCCAGAACCATGACCTGAGCCGAAGGCAGTCAGTCGCTTAACCAACTGAGCCACCCAGGCGCCCCCAAATTGGTTTTGTTATTAAGTTATTAACCAAATTTGGGTGTAAAGTTCATTTGAAGGTGTAAGCTCAGTGGCTACAACAAAGAGACACAAAATATAATGACTAAAAACAAATATTTCCTTCCTCCCTCCTTCTAAATGTGAGTGGGTCTGTTTGGTGGGGTGGTACTACTCCCCAGAATGGACACTGATTTCTTTAATTTTTTTCACTCAACATTTCTTGTTGTTCCTATTGCATGATCAAAGCTGGGTGATTGTCACAATGATTCACAATGATATTGAGGCTCTATGTAGGGAATTAAGAGTTTACGTTCAAGGAAACTAATTCCATTTTAATAGAGTGACTTAGAATTACTCATAGTGTGTGTCTATTAACTAGCTTCCAAGGAGGTTGGGAACTATTTCTGGGCAGACAGGCAGTTATAACTCCTTTTTTGTTTTTAAGATTTTATTTATTTATTTGACAGAGAGAGATCACAAGTAGGCAGAGGCAGGCATAGAGAGAAGAGGAAGCAAGCCTCCCTGCTGAACAGAGAGCCCGATGCGGACCTCGATTCCAGGACCCTCAGGTCATGACCTGAGCTGAAGGCAGAGGCTTTACCCCACTGAGCCACCCAGGCGCCCCAATTATAACTCTTATACTAAGGGAGAATCTGTGATGGATTTTGAAGAACAATAAACCACCTGCCACACAGCCTGTGTAGGAAAGATAATTTTTTTTTTTTTTAAGATTTTATTTATTTGACAGAGAGAAACACAGCCAGAGAGGGAACACAAGCAGGGGGAGTGAGAGAGGGAGAAGCAGGCTTCCTGCGAGCAGGGAGCCTGATGTGGAACTCGATCCCGGGTCTCTGGGATCATGACCCGAGCTGAAAGCAGTCACTTAACCAACTGAGCCACCCAGGCACCCCAGGAAAGATAATTCTGACTGTAAGAACCCAAAGTGTTATTTTAAATATTGATTATATTATCTTTTTAAGTTTTTAGAAAGAAACTTGGTCTTAAGATTTTTAAAGTTTTACTTTTTTCTGAAGTAGCTAAGTTTTGTTTCAGAAGTGTAAATAAATTTGAAATTTTATTATGGAATTTAATGGAGAAAATAAGAATCCAGGAACAGAATTATGTTTGTATAAAACTTGTGTTAATTGTATTTTATTAAGGAAGGATATTTTAAAAACAAAGCAAACAAAAACATTTTTCAAAGTTTAGGTAAATTGGAAGGTAGAGTTGATTTCCTCGAGATGCCTAATAGCACAGGTTTTCAAATTATGTGAAGCACTTACAGGATTTTGAAAAGAAGCCTAAGGGATCACTCTGTGTGTTGGCATGTTTTGGGGAAGGGAGTGTAGTTGTTCTGAGGGAGGCTGAGAAGACTGAGCTCTGAACGTCTTCCTGAAGTTTTAATCATTGCAAATATAACTGCTAAGAACATTGGTAGATATATTTTTATATTCATAATACATATTTCATATACATATATTTCATGTATATGTATGTTAAGAATATACATGCAAGCAGAATTGCTGACTTGTAATCATATGTTCAACTTTTATAGAGAGTAAAAATAGCTAAAAAGTGTTCTGAGGTTTTTCTACAAAATTATCCATTGAAACCATCTGGGTCCAGAGATTTCTTTTTTAAAAGCTTTTGCATTTCAGATTCAAATTTTTAATATTTACAAGACTATTCAGTTAATCTAGTACAGGTTGAAGGAGGTTTGGCAGTTTGTGTTTTGAAGGAATTCGGCTGCTTTCTCTACCTTTTCTAACTTACACATATAGAATTGCTGGTAATATTCCCTTATTTTCCTTTTAATAGATACAGGATTCATAGTTATATCATTATTTATTTATCTTTGTTCTTGATTATTGTCTTTGTTCTGAAGCCTTCCCCCCAATGTTAATAAAGCCACTTCTGCTTTCTTTCCTTTTTTTTTTTAAATTCACTTTTTTTATGGTGTACTTTTTTTATCTTTTATTTTCAACATATCTGTATCATTATATTTTAAGTGAGGTTCTTGTAAATATAGCTGGGCTTGGGCTTGCTTTGGTACACCATATTTATTTTGATACAGTTCTTTCCAAAAACATGTCAAAAATGTCAGGATATAAAATCAATTTCACCAGTGTAATATGCGGGAAGATTGAAAGACATAAATCTGAAATTATAGTGTGTGCTTCATGGACCTGTGAATGTGTGGGAATCATTCATGGGCATTTTTAAATTTAGTGTAAAAAAGTAATGCCCCTTAAGAATACAGATGATATATATTTAATTAAAAATTAAAATCTTAAATGTGAGTCAAGGCATATGCTGAGCTTCAGAATTTTCCAAAATTAGACATTTGTGAATGTCACAACAGTAAGGTAAAATGCAAGGATAATATGGGGTATAGAAATGGACTAATGCTATGATAGTCTCAACTCAAAAAATAAAGAAAATCCTTTAGGATCGTCTTAATAATTTTTTTAGGGGATGTTTCTCAGATAGAAAGCTTTAGAAATTGTATATATCCATATGACTATCTTTACATTTTTGTCCTTAGTTACAGAGGATTACATTAATTGTGCTTTCCTAGAGCACATGGTTATCATTAATTCATGCAAGAGCTCTCTTCTATGTATATATGCATGCATCCATGTGTCTGTGTATCTGTCTCTGTATCTATCACCTATCTTATCTTCCCTCCCTCTTATCCAATTCTATGACTGGTATTTTCATTCTCTTAATACTACTTTTTTATTATGTTCAATTAGCCAACATACAGTACATCATTAGTTTTTGATGCAATGTTCAATGATTCATTAGTTGCATATTACACACAGTGCTCATCACCACACATGCCCTTCTTCATACCCTCACCTGGTTATTTCATCCCCCTACCCTTTTCACCCCCTCCCTTCTGTAACCCGCAGTTTGGTTCCTGGAGTCTAGAGCCTCTCATGGTTTGTCTCCCACTCTGATTTCTTCCCATTCAGTTTTCCCTCCCTTCTTCTGTGGCCCTCCACATTATTCCTTATATTCCACTTATGAGTGAAACCATGTGATAATTGTTTTTCTCTGTTTGACTTATTTCACTTTGCATAATTCCCTCCAGTTCCATCCATTTTCTTACACTTACACTATACACAGGAATGAGCTAAAAATGGATCAAAAGACCTTAATATGAGACAGAAATCCTAGAGAAGAACATAGGTAGTAACCTCTTTGACAATGGCCACAGTGACTTCTTTCAAGACATGTCTCTAAAGCCAAGGGAAACAAAGGCAAAAATGAACTTTTGGAACTTCACCAAAATAAAAAGCTTTTTCACAGCAAAGGAAACAGTCAACAAAACTAAGAGGTAACCCACAGAATGGGAGAAGATATTTCTAAATGACATTACAGATAAAGGGCTAGTATCCAAGACGTATAAAGAACTCAAATTCAGCACCCCAAAACCAAATAATCCAGTTTATATTACATTTTGATAAAAGTTGTAAGTTTTATAAAGTTCATTTTATAAATATTTTATGTTTAAAATGTTCAGTTATAAATTAGGATAGTAAAATCATGGTTAAGTCTTCATATGGTTCCTTTTATACTATTTAAGATGAAGTTTTAATAGTTTGTTCATACTGTGAGGTTCTCAGTTAAATAATTCAACTGGAAACTCTCATATTACAGATAAAAACTTAGATGCATCCCAGGTGATAATTCTAGGAAATATTATTTTGGTAAAGAAAGCAGAATAAATATGTGCTACCCATTATTTGTGGTTCTTACAATTTAGTTATGAATAGGAGGGTATATTCCTACTTCCAGTACAACATAATGATAAGTAGGAATCAGACACTCTGATAGGTGATTTATATGGATTTTCTTATGTAATTATTACAAAAGCTCATGAGTTATTTGTTGTTGTTATCCCTATTTTTTGATAAAGAGGTGGTGCATAAGGGGTAACCTAGAGGACAGTAGGAGAAGGAAAGTAAATGGGAAGTAGGGTAATCCAGGGAGAGAAACGAAACAACAGAGACTTTGGACACAGAAACAAACTGAGGGACTTGGAGGGAGGGGGTGGGGGGATGGGAGAGCCTGGTGGTGGGTACTGAGAGCACCTATTGCATGGACCGCTGGGTGTGGGGAATGGGAAATGAATCTTGGAGCACTGGAAAAAAAATTAAGTAACAATTAAAAAAAAAAAAGAATAATTCCATAATCTGAATTTTTAACCAGAACTCTAGGCGATTCTATTATAGGTGGTTAGAATTATATGAAGTGAGTTATGTCATACTGCCTACACTAAGATTATTAATATGTGCATATTCAGTATAATTTCATGTTAAAATACTTTAAAGTATGCTGGAGTCTATAAATTTTTCTTTTCATTTTCAATTAATCAAAGTTGCTGCAAGAAAATATGTTTGTATACTGATGAAGAGATACATTCCCTTACTAAAGAAATATGTGATAATTCCAATGGAGAAAAATGCTTCTTTAATCTTAAAATATCATTGTAGATTCAAAAAATCTATAAATATTTTTGATGTGGAATTTAAAAAAAATTTAGACATATCATTTTGTCATAATTTGAATATTTAAAAAAATGAGTATTGCCCTTCTTTGGACAATACCCTAAGCTTCTTGATTCTCAATTTCTGCTGAAATGTCAAATTATGACTATAGCATATTAATTTTCTTAGAGTGGAAAAATTGCTTATGAATAGGCAACATTTACAAATAAATTTCTAAAAGTGAGTTTTTATTTAGTTTAATTAATTTTTTTGGGTGGAGATTCGTCTTCCATTTAAAAGTTATGTCTTCAAATTTCATGCATTTTTTACCAGAACAAACAAATCACTTGAATTTTATTTTTATTAAGAACCATGATTTTTATTTATTAATTATCTATAGAAAGACTGAAATTATCTGAAGACTAAAGTATCCCAGCAGAGTTTCTTTTGACTAATCTTACTGTTTTTTTGGTAAATTATTTTTTGGAGGCTCTTGAGTCACCAAGAGCAGCAATTCTTAGTCTCAGGCTGTTCACCATAGTCCACAGTCTAAGCTGTCTTCAGGGTTCAGATAATTACCTAAGATCACACATAGAGATGAAACTACTTCTATGAAGTTAATTTGGAACGAAGACTTCTGCTTCTTTTGGGTAAGGGTTATGTTTAGGATTGGCAACTTGGGCTATTTATTCCTCTTCTGCAATTAAAAAAACAAAATTGGGGTACTTGGGTGTCTCGGTTGGTTCAACATCTACCTTTGGCTTAGGTCATGATCCCAGGGTCCTGGGAGGAGTCACGCATCTAGGTCCCTGCTGAATGGGGAGCTTGCTTCTCCCTTTCCCTCTGTTGCTGTCCCTGCTTTGTATTCTCTTGCTCTCTCTCTCAAATAAATAAATAAATAAAATATTAAAAAAATGAAATAGCAAAGTTAAATATTTAGGTAAACTATTTATAAAAAGAAAATAATATTATATATAAACATAGGAAAATTGTTATTTAACTTTAAAGTATGCCTTAAAGATCTAATAAAGTTTATTGTTAAACTTAAGATCAGTAAAAACAAATGCCTGAACAAATTTAGGATTCTTAATGGCAAGAGTTTCTGAAGAGAAAGTACACAGGTTAAGGTTCAAGTTTGCCACGTAAGCTGGTGGAGACACATAAGCACTCATGCCACTTCTGATTGGAGACCTATGAGCAGAGTACTTATATTAACTGCAGATCAATTAGGACATCAAATCAAAGGTATTCCCAATAGTTGATGGTGAAAAGTGAGGTACGGTAAATGGAGGGATGTATTCTGTTTCCTTTGTATAAGCAGAAACCCTTTATAACTCCATTTTTTTTTCCTTTGAGAAAAAATGTGAGAATTTCTGTTAGAAACTTTCAATATTTGCTTCTATACATCTTTTCCATTTTAGTAAGTAGCGTATAAAATTAAAAACTGTACTGTCAGATTCTTCCCCAGTCCCCCACAGATTTAAACACTGAATACCTTCAACTGGTATTCTTCTCTTTCCTTGGTCTCTGACCAGATCTGAACAAGGCAAGATGATTTTTTTTTCTTCCTACATTCATAGTAATCTTTGTATTCTGCACTTTTTGAATATAATAATACCTTTCTTTCTACTGAGATATCTGTTCCGTCTAGGTTCTGTTGTGTTTTATCACTTTATTTTCTGGAGTTCTTTTAAGACATTCAAGATCAGATTCAGTTTACAGAAGAAAGCCAGTTTCATGAGGGCAAAGAATTTTAACTTTTTTTGTCCACTACTATACCTCCAGAAGATACATCAGTTATTCATTTATAGTAAATGGCAACAAATATTCATTGAATGAATCAACAAATTAATACCAATGTTAGTCCTCTGTGCCTTTTATATTTTTAGGTTAAGATCTTCAGAGAGCCTGATGCAGTCCTCGATATCAGGACCCTGAGATCATGACCTGATCTGAAGGCAGGGACTTAATCCACTGAGCCACCTAGGCACCCAACCCAGGTCAATACTTTTTTTAAAGATCTGGATCCTATTTGTCTCTCCCCTGATTCTGTCTGAAGGTTTTTGTTCCAGGCAGAATGATGACACAAAATATCCATCTAATATAAAATATTTTTGTGCATTTGCAAATTCGGCTGCCATATTTTAACCCCTAGATTGGATACCTACTGGCAGCAAGTAGCTAGGATTAAGTAATTTGTCTTATTCCTTTGCCATATATAAATTGCTGGGACATCAATTAGTGGAATGAGGCTTGGTTTTATAATAACCCACATCAAGATTCCAGTACTGTCTGTGACATTTTAATTGTGTTGTGTCCATATGCAAGTTTCTTTATTTTATTCAAAAAATAATTGTCTCCAATTCATCAGGCAGTGTACTATCAGGGTTAGGAATATAATTGTCATTATCCTCAGAGAGTTTAATGTATAATAGGAGAAATCATCACATAAATAGATGATAAAAAGGAGAGTTTTCAAATGCATAATGGTAGTTTAACAGAGGACTATGAGATGTCAAAAGAGAGGAATATTACCAAGCCTTGGGAACTTCATAGGTGAAATTATACCCCGTATGAAATTATCAGCAAAATATAGACCAAATATAAACATTTCTTGCTGTTTTCAGGGCTAGCATGCTAGTGTAGTCTAAACTGTCATCATCCCTTCTTTGAAAAAAGGAAGGTTCAAATTCATTGAACTTTATTTTATTATCACCCCAACAGCCATATTAATCTTTAAAATATAAATTATATAATTTTCTGTTTAAAATTCTCCAACAGGTTCCCACTGTAGTTAGAATAAAAACACTGTTTCCTATCATGGCCCTCACAACTTTGTCAGAGAGTGTCTATCTGCTCACTAAACTTAACCATTTTCTCCATGGGTATACAATTAGACAGCAAGTCCGATATTCACTTCCAGTGATGTATGGCTTTACGCATATATTCTAGGTGATAGAATTTTAGCATAATATGAACTTGAAAGTCATGTATTAAGGATGATACTATTCTGGATATCTTAAGACTTTATGGAACAGTAACATGCTTCCTCCTCCTTCCTCATTGACATATCAGGAAAATGGCTTAATTTATGGATATTTCAAGTTTAGCTGTGAAATCTGCTAGAATTAGCTTAATTTAAGGCCTCTACTCTGCCTCATCTTCTACCATCATTATACTTGTCCACTCTGATTCAGTCACAAAGCCTTCCTCCTGAACCTTCAGCATCCCAAATTTGTTCCTATTTCAGGACATTATACTTACTCTTTTGTCTACTTGGAATGTTGTTTCTTGAGACATGTAAGTAAGTGGCTTATTGCTTACTTTGGTCTCTGACCAAAGTCACCTATAAGAGGCTTTCCCTGACCACTTCCACTTTTATTTTTACTTTTTTTTATTGTTTAAAGATTGTATTTATTTCCCAGTGGAGAGAGTACACATAGGGGGAGCGGTAGAGGGAGAAGCAGGTTCCCTGATGAGCAGAGAGCCTGATGCAACATTAGATCCCGGGACTCTGAGATCATGACCTGAGTTAATGGCAGATGCTTAATTTACTAAGACACCCAGGTGTCTCCCACTTCCACTTTTAAAATAGTCACCTTTCCATCATGCTCTATCCCCTTTCCCTGCTTTATTTTTCTTTAGAACATAATAAAATCCTTCATAGTATTTTATTTGTTTTGTACTTATTCATAGTATAATTCCAGTTAATGAAATTAGACTGTGTATTTATTTGCTTCTTATTTATCTTCCTTACTCTAATGTAGTTCCACAAGGCTAGAACACTCTAGTTTACTCTTTCATTCCTAAAGGAGTACTTGTGCAGCATAGGCAATTGGTACTATCAGTTGAGTGTATTGAATGAACATTGGTTTTTAGATACCCAAGATACAATGATTCCTGCAGCTGGAAGATCCAGGGCTTGGCTTTGGAAATAGATGCCTAAAGTCAAGTAGATGTCAGGGCCAAGAACATGAGACATTCTGTATTTACTCATTCAAAATTATTTCTTGAGCACCAGAATAATATGTGATACATAGTAGTATCAAGCAATGGCTCTTTCCTTACAGAATTTGTGTATTAGTGGTGAAGACAAAGAGCAAACATATAAATGTAAGATATAATAGGTGGTTTTTGCCAGTAAAATATTCTAATGAAAGGAGAGTTTGTACCACATGCCAGTGTTTTCATTTTAAGTAATGGCAGAAACCCAAAGGGAGATCCAATATTGAAGACAGGTATAGGATGATGGAGGGCTGGAATTTATTAGCCTCAAGAGAGGAAGAGTTTTGAAATCAAGTCTCCAATTCTAGGGTTAGACTTCTTTCCAGCTAAACCATGCTGCTACATGGGCTGGTTTTATTCTACGAGAAGAGTAGTAACTAGGGCTTTCTTGACATGGTGAAAAACCACTGTTCTACAGCTTTCTAGAGTAAGAACCATCATAATTATTTATTGGATAGCCCGAGTACCACAATCCCAAGCTGTCAATCGTAACCTGTAGTGAAAATTTGTATTTGGCGAGTCACCTCTAGGCAAGAAAGAAAGCTGCCATTTTTGGAAATGGTAAAATTAGAATAAAACCTGAATTGTATATGAATATGAGTTTATGTTCTTCAAACTGGATGTGACTGCTACCTTGACTATATGTGCATAACCTCTCATTTTGCCTTCTCTGCTCATTGTGTTAAAGACTTGTCATTTATATCCTGATTATAGATTTTATGCTCTTTCAGTGCATGGACTATAATGTAAACATTTTTTTAAGTGTGCGTTTCCAAGAAAAGCACACTAAATCTAATAGATCAAAATTACCTATTGAAATGAATTATATTTGTTAAAGAAAATTGGCCCATGTTCTTCAAAACTCTTCAACTCAGATTTTTTTGCCCCTCTTATATTGAATTGAGGCGAAAAAAAAAAGTAAAATAAAACCTCTCCTAATTCTTCAGACTTCTTTTTTCCCTGTTGATATATATATATATATATCCCATATATGTATCTGTATAAGATTCATTTTTCTGTGGTTCTCGCTGCTAGTCTCCATACTAAATTAAGCAGAAAGTTGTCCTGCTGTGCAAATCTGAGCTGCAGGTGCAGGAATTCATGCTTAAGTAAATGTAAGGGAATTGGTGATACCCATGGATAATTGGAAATGTATTCACCTCCCTGTGGGTTTTAAATATGATGTAATGGCACTCAATTAAGAATGCGGATTTAGAAAGACCAAGTTCGGAAGGAATTTAAACTTTTTCAGGCAAAATAAGTTTACAAGAGTCTAGTTCTATGGAGAACAAATATTTATTTTCATTTGTTCCTTTAGATTGTTCACTTTGATAGCATCATCTTTGGAATTATGGAGGATACCATGCCTATCCCTCCACCCTTAATTCCCATTATTTATGGATGTATTAAAGAAAATAGTTGGAGGCACGTTTGTTTGATAAGGATATTTTAAGAAACTTCAAAATCCTTACCACGTTGTCAAATTTGGATTTCAGCCATAGTTCAATTCTTAGTTTGGGTTATATTTGATGTGAAGTAAAGTTTAAAAAAAAACAGAAATTTCAAAATTAAAACCACCAGATCAATCAAGTAGTATTTAGTAAGAGTTAATTGTGAATATAAAAAGAGTTCACAAACTGGGATCTCTCAAACTGAGAGGTGAATGAGGCTATGAGATATGTTGTTATAAGATGTAATAGTGAATATGTAGAGATCATTTATTCTTTATGATGATTGGGTTATAGCATTTGAGTTTGTCTGGTGATTAGGAATTGGTTAAGGTGTTTACCTCATGCCATTTTTCAAGAATAGCTTGTTTCATTTATGATTTTCAGAGGCATTTACAAGAAGTAGCCCAAGTTAAATTTTACTTGTTTTGCAGAATAAGCTAAACTGAGTTTTGCTTATGTGATTTGAATGTTTTTGCCTTCTCAGGAAATTTTCAGGTTTGGTCTCTGTTTTGTATTTTATATTAGCACATGTAATTCTTTTAAAACATTAGCAGCACCATGTCATAAACAACTGGAAATAAAGAACTTGAATCAACCTTTAAGTTCTCATTTTCATTCATCTAGACTAAGAATGCCACGCAAAGAGAAATTTGGAGGGAATCTGTAACAAATTTGGGACAAATGAAGAATTTTAATGTTATTATACTATTTGAGAGATGGTAGTAGATTATTATATTTTACTTTTAGGGTGGTACCACTCTTATAGCATTGTAGAGAATAAATTATGAGAAGGATAAGACTGGAGGCAGAGAAATTAGAAGAAAGTTGTAATATATGTAACGTTAAGAAGTTCAAATAGAGTAGCAGTATTAAAAAGTATATAAAGAAAAGTGGCATGAGTAGTGGCATCTGGCTGGCTCAGTCAGTAGAACATGAAGCTCTTAATCTCAGGGTCATGAGTTCAAGCTCCATGTTGGGTGTGGAGCCTACTTAAAAGAATAATTGATTAATTAACCAATTAATTAAAAAAGAAAAGTGGGGTAATTAAGAGAGGTGAAGATTGGGGTTAGGTCTAGTTGTGATTGGATGTGAGGTGGTAGTCTGTTACCTCATGGTCACTACATCATGTGGTGAGGATTGATTGTTATACATTATTAGTTGGGTATTAATGAGATGCCTAGGATATAGGGAATTTTCAGAATGTTTATAAATAATATTAGCACTAGTAACCTATATTAATACCTATCTATACTAGTGAGGATGCTGATGACAAGTAGAGGTTAATTTTCATGAAATGACTATTATATTTTTAATATATCAAGAATGTATAGTAAAATATTTTGAATCAATATATCAAGAACGTCAAGGTATGTGTATGGGAGATACACACTTTGAGAAGGATGTTGTAATAACTGTCAGCAGCAATAGAGGATTTAAATAAGAAACCATGCTGATAATTATCCATTACAATTAATGACAAGGTTATTGGAGACCATGACATGAAGAGTTGCTGTGATGGAGCGGAGCCAGAGGCCACAAGCTGACCTAAGGTATAACACTGTTTCACTGTGTTATTGGATCATTCCTATGGCTACCATACACTTTTGGGATGACTGTCTACTTGCCTACACAGAATCTTAGAATTGTCATAATTTTCAAAGTAGCCTAAAAACTTGGGCTAAGAATTTAGTTCACTTAGTTGTTTCAATAGGGAGCAGCAGCTATAGTTGAAACATAGGGATGGTACCAGAAATCTGCATCTCTCAACCCTATAATCAAAACTTTATTTTACATACTCTAAGATGTCCTGTAGTTTGTGATTAATTACCACTTGGTGCCTCTGAGCATGGGAGAAACCCATCAGGGACTTTCTCTGCAGATTTTAGCACAGATTTTATACAATTTGTGAGTTTGCACATTCAACTGTAGAAGCTTAAGAGCTCTAGTTGTCTCCACCTAGGTTGAAGGCTGCCCCTTGTGTCAGTTTTAAATGGCGTGCAAAGATGTTGAACAAATGGGGACACCTAAAGCGTGGAGCACTGGGTGTGGGGAATGGGGAATGAATCTTGAAACACTGGAAAAAAAAAATTTTAGTAACAATAAAAAAAATAAAAAAATAAAAAAAGAAAAAAAGAAATAAAAAAACAAGAATTTTCCAAGCGAAGCAAAAAAATAAATAAATAAATAAAAATAAGTGTTTACCATTTTCAAAAAGCTGAGACTATAAATAGAAGCATGGAGATAGGGTATAAGTAGAAGGATATGTAAGAATAAGATCGTTTCAATGAAAATAGGACCTGAGGATGCTGTAAATATTTTTGACACATTAATTAGAAAGTTGACTACATTTTCAGTACCAGGAAATCATAAGTAATGACATTAAATTGAAGTAACCTTGTCATTTAGCTTTTCTCCATATCTGTAAAAGTTTATGAAAAATGGTCTTTTCTGCATCCTTTAGTTTCATTTCTAAAACTCTGATTCTGCATGCTAGATTTTTTAAAAGATTTTATTTATTTATTTGAGAGAGAGTGAGAGAGAAAGCGAGAGCACAGAGGGAGAGTGAAAGGGAGAAGCAGAGAGCCACTGAGGAGAGAGCCTGATGTGGAGCTCAGTCCCAGGGCTCAGAGATCATAACCTGAGCTGAAGGAAGACTTAACCAAGTGAGCCACCCAGGCCAGCTTTTATGCAAAAAAGGTAATCCACATAATTTTGAAAGTTTAAAAGATTAACAGCAATGACATTTACATGTTTGACAATATAGATATGAGATTGTTCCCTACTGCATATAGATTTTATTAAATTAAGCTCTTATTTTTTTCCCTTTGATTTCTCTTGAGATAAAAACTAGGGCAAGTTAAATATGAGGGGTGCCTGGGTAGTACAGTCCACTAACCATCCTACTCTTGGTTTCTGGTCCGGTCATGATCTCAGAGTCCTGAGATTGAGTCCTGCATCAGGCTCTGCATGGTCCTCTCTCCTTCTCCCTTTGCCCCTCTTGCTCGTGCTCACTCTCCCTCTAAAACAAATAAACAGGCAGCCAAATAAATATTTTTTTTATTTTTTTAAAGATTTTATTTATTTATTTGACAGAGAATGAGAGAGCACAAGCAGGGGCAACAGCAGTGGCAGAGGGAGAAGCAGATTCCCCACTGAGCAGGGACCCCAAAATGGGCCTTGATCCTAGGACCTTGTGATCATGACCTGAGCCAAAGGCAGCTGTTCAGCTGGCTGAGACACTCAGGCACCCCATAAATAAATCTTTTTTTAAAAAAGAGTTAAATATGACTCTTTTTGCTTATTAACTCATTTAATTTTTTTTCCAATTTCATGGGAGATTACTGTTGGCTACTTAAATAATTACAATATTCTTAGGTTGATGGTATTTGTGGTAATGATTAGGACATTTTAAAATATGATTTTTCTTAATGTGTTATTATTGGCTTCAGGTTTTTGAAGGTTTCATATAGACACATTGTGAGAATAGTAGGGGGTGCTTAGGATGTAACATCAAAGTTAATAAACAAAGTATTTAAAAATGCTATCAGAGTAAGCAGAACACCTTATGTGAAGGAAACTTGGCATGTTTTGTCTTGATAGGGTTTTTTTTTGCCATATATGTTTATTTAACATAGTGGAAACTCATAAGGATAAATAAGTAAAGATCTTTTTTTGTTATACTTGTTATTTGCAGTTTTGCTTTTGTTACACATCTTTGAATGAGTATAAGGGTTTTGATCTTCATTGTCATGGGGCCATTCAGAGATTACTGAGGGTAAATACTGTACACACACATTACATAGTTCTGATTTATTTAGTTGAGGATGTAGAACTTAAAAGAGCAAGAGTAGTTGTAGCCTTTTACTTGACCTATGTTCCATATAGGACATAATCACTGCAGATGACTCCTGTTCAGATGTGAGCCATTTTTTAATTGATAAAGCCAAATTATTGCTATACCACATGCCTTTTATAGTCAGGCTTACATTATGTTCAAGAACAATTAAGGCTGTCTATCTACATGCTTCCATTTAAAAATATTTCATAAAAAGTATTTTCAGTATCCGCTCAGATGCATCCCTCCTCAGAGAATGTTAGATGACTACATTTCTGGGGCAGCTGGGGTGGCTCAGTCAGTTAAGTGTCTGCCTTCAACTCAGGTCAGGATCCCAGGATGCTTGGATGGAGCCCTGCATCAGGCTCCCTGTTCATCTGGGAGTCTGCTACTCCCTCTCCCACTACCCCTCCACCTGCTCTTGCATGCTCTCTCTCAAATAAATAATTAAAAAAATTAAAGATAAGATTAAATTTCCAGTGTGTTCCTGAATATTCCTGCCTTCTTATGCTAGTTTCTCAGCAAGGTTGAAGTTTCTCCACATGTTCATGTGTAATATACACACTCACATATACATACATGCCGTTTAACTTGTGGATTTGTCTGTCCCTCCTGGCTAACAAAAGGATGAAAGATCAGACTCATTATTAATACATTTGAATATAGTTAGAATACTACCGTGTATATAATACACTGCAGAGGCCAACCTTAGTATAAATTGATTTTCATTATTATATTAATATATGTGAGAAAGTGGTAGGCTTTTATTCTCCTCTTCATTGAAAAGGTTCCGATCTTTGACACTAATATTACATTTCATAAGGTTACATTTTTCTAGTAATAAAATGGATTCAGTTTTTAAATCTTTTTATTCAATTTAAAGTACTTTGTGTTTTATATTTCAATTGAGATAATATATAATGTTTCTTTTTCAAGTCCCATAAGTATTTTTCCAGACATTTATTTAGCATACAATGTCCTATGCAGAGTAAAGAATTAACACTGTAGAATATCCCAAGAAATGGACAAAGTATGATTTCTCTTTTAAAATATAGTGCTTAATTAAAGTTCCTAGTTGAAATGAAGTGTCATATTTTTATATGTCCAATTTTTATGTCAGTAGTTATTCTAAACCATAATGGGAAATTGATACAGCTTTTCATTATTGCTGCTTTCTAAAAATGAACACTAATGTGAATTGATTTTTTTTTTCTGTGACAAAGTTTTTTAAGCCAATATGTTACAAACTCAATGTAAGGCATGGTGAAACTAAAAAACATTAAAATAAAAAGTATAAAATGAATTATAGTATTTTAATCACTTCTATTATGCAGAAACTTAGAGATTGTACATTACCATGTTCATTGTAGGATAATTAAAATCATTTTACTAACCTATACTAATGAATTAAAATGCAAAGAATAGAGGCAAAATAAGAAACTGTCTTCCCTTATCTTCTAAAGTGAACTTAGGCCCATCGACACTTCCAAGAATATGTGGTGGGACCCTAATTTGACTTTTAAATCACATATTCAAATGTTTAGTTACACAACACAGAATGAATAGGATCGCCTCAACTAAAGCTAGGTATGACAGGTAAAACAGAAACAGTACTATGAATCTAAAAAAGTCTTAAAATCCATAAAATGAATGAACTGATGAAGTAAACTGTGCTTATTTGTTATAAAATTAAGTACAGGATATTTTTATTTTTTAATGGAACATTATAAAGAAGTGGATTTGGAATTTCCATATAGTTTCGTTTTGCTTGATTTGCCAATATAACTTCTTGCCTAGTAAACAATTCTAAAAGCAAGCATTATAGTTGTGGAATTTATTTTCTAAAATGCCTAAGAAGAAGCTATTTATATAAAATATATCTAATAAAATCTGTATGGTGTCTTAATACAAAACTATTAAATGAATTTAAGAGGTAGAGACAATGTGAAAAGCAGTATTTCTATTAGCCTTTATATCAAACATGTCAGTATTCCTTATGCAATCCCTCTGCATTTTAATTCAACCAACATTCCTTTGTATCTGTTATACACGAGATGCTTATGATTCACAATCAAGTAAGACATGTTCCCACCCCAACTCAGTGATTAGTAGGGAAGAAAAATGCCATCATATTCCATAATCCAGTCATAACTTCTGTCACATCAATATAATATGATAGTGTTACATGGATGTAAAAAGAAATAAATAAATTTATAGGGGGCTAAAATATTAGTTTAGAGTTACGAGGACAGCTGATATTGCACTTATATTCACAAGTGATGTGAGATATAATAATGGGTAAATACCTGGCTCAGATTTTGTAAAGTTGTAAAACTGGAAAATTGGACAAAATATGCAAACTCACAGACTAGTGAAGAAAACATAAGACAGCCATAATACAATGTGGAAGAATGATGTATCCAATACCATACAAGTAAACACAAGTCTCAAGGGATGAAGAGAGAAGCAAGGTCATCTTGTTGTTAATTATCTCTACCTGGCAGCTCCATTATGGCCTCAGTGAAGTGTGTTATATTTAGTTTCATTTATTTTATGCCATCAGTATTTCCAAAATGGGAACATTCCAGGAAAGAAAGTTCAAAATTTGGAGACTTCTTTAATTCTTCATTCTCTTTTAGTTTCTATATAAATACATTCCAAAACTTGTTAATTCTAATCATGCAATTTCTTAAATCTGCCTACTTTTTATGTATAAAGCCACAACTATAGTTTATTTTTTCTTAAATGATTATAGAGTAGACAACTTGTTAATTTGCTCATAAGCTTTATTCCAGTCCTTTTTTTAAAAAAATAATTTATTTTATTTTTTCAATGTTCCTTCTTTAAAGAGTTGTAAATTTCCCTTCAGTCCTTTTAGTAGTTATTTATGTTAATAAAGAATACATCTACTATTCATTTACATTAATTAGGATTCATTTAAATTAATATTATTACTGTTTTATTTGCTTTCTATACCAGAACCCATAGGCCTGCCTTTTTGTCTTTTGAATTGTTGCATAACTCATACTAAATGTCTGCTGCATTTTATATAGCTATTCATTTAGTGGCAGTTGTCTTTTTGCTTTTTGATTTGTCCTAGGAGACAATTAATATCTTTGTACATGCTTCCTTGTGTACAATTACCACATTTTCCTGGGGTAGGTATAGAGGTCTTGTATTGGTTTTTATATAAAAATTAATAAGCCCTATGTAGCTACCCTTCAAACTATCTATCCAATTTAAAAACCTTAGATACTCACCAACACTTGATGATGCTAAATTTTTATTTTTCCAAAAGTTAGGGTGGCAACTAATTATATTGTCCTAACTAGGAATCTTTTAAAGGGACAGGAGGTGCTATTAACAATTTTCCTAGGATAATAAGCATAAACAAGGATGGTTGGGGCCAAACTAGGATATACTGCCACTGTCATTAGAACTAAATTTCTAAAACCCAAATTTTATCACTTCAATAACTGCTTGATGATTATTTTTATCTTTATATAACAGTATACATAAATTCTAAGCCTTTCATCTAAATATATGGGCTTGCATGATCTGAAGATACCTGTGTTTTGCTCTTAAGCTTCTACTCCATCCTTCTATTTAATACAAGTGATCTAGTCACTATCATTCCTAGCTTCTCCCAGCCCACTTGGGCTCCTTCCACATTCTGGCTTCCCAGCCTGTTTTCCTGCTACATCAACCTGTTGATGCCCTGCAAGATCCAGCCTCATTCTTCATTCTTCCAGGAGCTCTCCAGACCCTTCCTATTCAGAATTGCTTCTTACTCTATTATACTTTATCATCTATTACTCTTTACTTTCATATCTTCCTCTTCATCTCTAGGGATATGGCATGGAGGCGTGGTGACAAATATATGTGATTAATGTGGTATAATGATTAAGATACTAGACTGAACTTGAATCCCAGCTGTGGGGCAAATTGCTTAATGACTCTGCAACATCGATTCCTCATGGGTAAAATAGGGATAATAGTTTCTCTTTCCTAGGGCTTTCACAAGGGTTAAATAGCATTTAGATGCAGTGCCTAATACGTAAGTACTGTATCTTTGTAAATAATACAATTTCTCTTAAACACTGTTTTTTGCCTGTAGTTAGACATTGACTTTCTTAAAGCCTCTCTTGCTTATCCAATAAACTGAGCTGCATCTATAACTACTGTTCCTGAATTAGCTCATGCGGCAAGTAGAATGTAGAGTTAGAAGTTCAGTGCTGGGATAGGATTGGCTCAAGTTGGTATCTTGAATCTGCTACCAAACAGCTCTGCTCTTAACCGACTACATTTTAAAGTTTCCCTTCTATCCTTTCTAAAATGCAAATAATAAAAATATCAACTTTGTAAGATCATGGTGATAATTAAGGTATGCAAATTTCTAGCATAGTATCTTGCTGTTACTGGGCTAATAAATACTAACTATTGGTAATTTACTTCAAACAAGGTGGCTCTAGGTCCTCAGGTGAAAATCCCTTTCCTCACTCCAGTCAACCAATCAACAAACTATTTTCATTATGTGAATGATTAGACTGTAAGGTCATTTGAAAGACTCACTGAAATCTTGTTTTTAATATTATGAAACAAAATGTAGTGATTCCACATAAATCTTCACATGTCTTTTTCCAAAGTAAATCCAATAATGAGTGGTTTCCCTCTCAATTATTTGGACATTGCCAAATAACTTTTTTTTTTTTTTAAGATTTTACTTACTTATTTGATAGAGAAAGCACTAGTAGGCAGAAAAGCAGTCTCTCCACTGAGCAGGGAGCCTAATGTGGGGCTTAATCATGGGACCCTGGGATCATGACCTAAACAAAAGGCAGAAACTTAATGGACTGAGCCACCCATGTGCCCCCCAAATAGAATTTTCAAAGGAAAAACTAGTTCTGAGTAATACTTCAGAAGTCCTCTTGAAATCATTTTCAGATTTCCACAATATTACAGGAGATTTAAATAAATCATGCCCCTCTTGATGTCGCGTTTGTGGTATGGGTGTGTGTTGTGGTTTCTTGGATTTGATATAATTAAATTTTATTTGCATGTTGCTTTATTATGAAGTGATCAAAAATTTTGTTTCTGGTAAGAAATTAATTTTAGGAAGGAATTTTATTTGAAAATTAATTTTAAGATCATTCGAATTTAATTCTTATTTTTATGCTTTAAAATACATGTCTTGGGTGCCTGCATGGCTCAATCTTTAAGCGTCTGCCTTTGGCTCAGGTCATGATCTCAGGGTCGTAGGATCCAGTCCCACATCGGGCTCTCTGCTAAGTGGGAAGCCTGCTTCTCCCTCTCCCATTTCCCCTACTTATATCCTCTCTCTCTTTTTCTCTCTCTCTGTCAGATAATAAAGAAATAAAATTAAAAAAAAATCAAATACATGTCTTTACAACTACTTTTTACTATGGAGAGTAAACAGCTGGTTTTCATTAATGTTGATATTTTAAGTATAATAATTATTCACAACAAAATTATTTAAAGGAGAATATGTTACAGAATATTTTAATGTAAAATAGGATAAAAGTGACTGAATTTAGGGACATACATGTCCACAGAAAAATTTTACCTGTTTTTGAACTTATTTAAATAGAGTAATACAATGTATTTCTGCTTGATTTTTTTCATGTAATATTGGATTGTGGATTTATTTCAGTTCCAGGGCAGCAGGATAGTGTTCATTTTTAGTGCTGTAATATTGATAAGACATTTTAAATTGTTGCCAGTTTGAGGCTATGAGACATATAGATAAAATACATATACATTTTAATGCACATGTTTACTCATTCTCTAGAGAAGAAAATTACTTGCACTTAGATTTGTGATTGATTTATGATTTATACTTTTTATGATTAACTTATAATTTATAACTTTAGATTATTAATATGATCAGCTTTAGTAGATAGTATCAAACAGTTTCTAAAATGATTGAGCCATATACCCATCTATGAGAAGTTTATAAGGAGTCAAGTTACTTCATAATATCACATATTTGTATTATGATTATTTTCAGTTTTAGCCATTTTGGGGGTATGCTGCGATATGACATTGAGTTTTTAACTTAACGTCCATTATAGGTAATGACTTGAATCCTTCTTTATATGGTTTGTTGAAATTTGAATATCCTTTTTCTGTAATTTGTCTTTTTTGAAGTTGATTTGCTAAAGTAATTTATACATATTCTGGATATTAATCCTCTGTTGGTTTTATGTATTTCAAATGACTTTTTTCCCCCAATATGTGGCTTTATTTCTCAATCTCTTGATACTGTCTTTTGACAATGAGTTCCTAACTTTAGTATGTAAGTTTAGTTATTCCTGTGTTGGTTTCAGAAAACTTGTGTACTCCCAGGTCATGAAAGCATTCTCTCGTACTAACTTATGGACATTTTATAGACATTATAAGGTTTTATCCTTAATATGTATATTCTACTGTTTATGGCATGAAGAGCTCATTATGCATATGGATATACAGTGGATGCAAGACCTTAGCCTACTTCTCTAAAGTGCCATCTCAGTAATAAATCAAGTGTCCATCTATGTGTGCATCTAATTCTGGAGTGTTCTGTTTTATCAATTATTTTGTCTGAACCACTATAACAAATTCTTAGTATACCTCTATAACAAGTATTTATATTTTACCTATATAAAGTTTAGGAACCTAAACTTTATTCTTCATCTTCAAGATTATCTTGATTATTCTCTTTCATTTGTATTTTCTTGCTATTTGGAATAAGTTTGCCAAAGGAAGCCTACTGTGATACTGATTTGGAACTACAATCTATAGATTAATTGGGTGGAAACACAATATTGAATGTTTAAGTCTGTGACCATTGAACGGTCCTAGCCTACAGATTTCAGAATCAATACTGAAACATTGACTAGTAGGATTTCATTTCTGTAAAATTCAAAAACAGTAAAATTAACATACAGTGATAGAAATCAGAATAGCATTTATCTTTCGGAAGGAGGATTAACTGAAAAGCAAACTTTTTGGGTGATAAGGAATTTGGTGGAAAAAAAGAGAGAAATGTATTTTAATATATTGTAGAGTTTACACCACTGTACATACATTTGTCTTTTTTGGGGGGAGGCGCAACTTTTAAGGTGTGTTATTTAGTGATTCATCACTTACATATAACACACAATGCTCATCATTAGTGCCCTCCTTAATACGCATCACCCATTCAGCCCACACCCACCCACCGCCCTCCATCAGCTCTCAGTTTGTTCACTATAGTTAAGAGTCCTGTATGGTTTGTTTCCCTCTCTCTCCCCCAGCCCCATATGTTTATCTGTTTTCTTTCTTATTTCACATATGAATGACATTATATAGTATTTGTCTTTCTCTGACTGTGTTATTTCATCTAGCATAATACATTCTAGCTCCATCTACTTCATTGTAAATGCAAGATTTAATTCTATTTGATGGCTGAATAATATTCCATTATATGTATATATACCTCCTCTTCTTTATCTGTTTATTAGCTGATGGACCATGGGCTCTTTCCACAGTTTGGCTATTGTTTATAATGGTGCTCTACACATCAGGGGGCATGTGCCCTTTTGAATTAGTATTTTGGTATCCTTTAGGTAAATATCTAGTAGTACCATCACTGGGTCATAGGGTAGTCCTACTTTCAAGTTTTTGAGGAAGCTCTATTCTGTTCTCCATAGTGGTTGCACCAGTTTGCATTCCCACCAGTGGGGCAAGAGAGTTCCCCTTTCTCCACATCCTTGCCAACAACATCCTTGTTTCCTGTGTTTGTAGTTTTAGCCATTCTGACAAGTATGAGGTGATATTTCATTATGGTTTTGATTTGTAATCCCCTGATGATGTGATGCTGAACAAGTTTTCATGTGTCTGTTAGTATGTCCTCTTTGGAAAAATGTCTTCATGTCTTCTGCCCATCTCTTAAGTGGATTTATTTTGGGTGTATTAAACTTGGTAAGTTCTTTGTAGATTTGAGGTATTAACCCTTTACCAGATATGTCATTTGCAAATGTTTTCTACCATTCTGTAGGTTACCTTTTAGTTTTGTTTGTTTCCTTCACTGCATAGAAGTATTTTATCTTGATGAGGTCCCATTTTTGGTAGTTCATTTCTGCCTTTGTTTCCCTTGCCTCTAGTGACATGTCTACTAAGAAGTTGTTATGGCTGATGTCAAAGATGTTTCTGCCTATGTTCTCCTCCATTTGTTGAAGAGACTGTCTTTTTTTCCCCTGGATATTTTTTTTATAAAGATTTTTATTTATTTATTTTTTATTTGGCAGAGAGCGAGATAACAAGTAGGCAGAGAGGCAGGCAGAGAGAGAGGAGGAAGCAGGGAGGGTCCCTGCTGAGCAGAGAGCCTGATGGAGGCCTAGATCCCAGGACCCTGAGATCATGACCTGAGCTGAAGGCAGAGGCTTTAATCCACTGAGCCACCCAGGTGCCCACCACTGGATATTCTTTCCAGCTTTGTTAAAGATTAGTTGTAAATATTACATAACTGTATTTTAGGGATCTATAAATTTTACTATACATAAATTACATCTAAGTAAAATTAGTTAAAAAATTAACAAAAATGGCATGGCAGTTTTTAAATAAATAAATTCAGGGTCAGGGAAAAGTTGAATGCCAGAAAATGTAAATATGCTTAGGATTTCATATTATTTAACAAAGGTTAAGATTTTGTGCATTTATGAATCTTATCAAAGAATAAACTTTTGGGGGCAACTGGGTGGCTCAGTTGTTAAGCATCTGCCTTCAACTCAGGTCATGATCCCGGGGTCCTGGGATTGAGTCCCACACTGGGCTTCCTGCTCAGTGGGGTGCCTTTTTCTCCCTCTGCCTCCCTCTCCCTTCTTGTGCTTTCTCTCTATAAAATAAATAAATAAAATCCTTTTAAAAAATTAAAAAAGAATAAACCTTTGTTTCATATATTTCCTCTGTTTTCTTCTTTCACTTGCATTGACTTTTGCTCTAATTTGTATTACATTTCTTTTTTCTGCTTTCTTTTTTTTTTTTTTAAGATTTTACTTATTTATTTGACAGAGAGAAATACAGTGAGAGAGGGAACACAAGCAGGGGGAGCGAGAGAGGGAGAAGCAGGCTTTCCTGGAGCCCGATGTGGGGCTCGATCCTGGGTCTCCAGGATCATGACCTGAGCTGAAGGCAGTCACCTAACCACCTGAGCCACCAGGTGCCGCATTTTCTGCTTTCCTTAAACGTGCATTGCTCTTCCTTCTCCAATTACCTAAATTATAGATTCAGATTTTTGATTTTAGATCTTTCTTCTTGGGTAATATATGCATTTTATGACATAATTTCCCTGTAAGAGCTGCTTTTGCTACATCTTACAAGAACCCAGATGACCACACACATTTTGGCGAGGTAGAATGCCCAGTGGCTACAGTTTTCTGATGAGTTCAAGACAAGGTATTGCTTTTCAATTTGTTAAACTGTTTTCTTAGTGTAAGGATGGGAATGGCAGCCTCTAGGCTCTTTACATGTTGGAGCTGAAATAGGAAATTGATTAGTACATTTTAGTAGTTAAACTATTTATATTACATACTATTAAGGGTTTCATTACCTTAACTTCTACTACTTCTAATTTACTAGTTTACATGTTTATGTTAACATATATGTACAAAAAGAATGCACACTTTGGAGTATAATTATTCAGTATGAAGTATATAAATTTCTTTGTGGATTACTCATTATTATCTTGTTAATCTCTGAACATTTTAAGACTATGTTGTCTTTTTTATACATAATTAAAATAATCTGGAATAGGTCACCAGAAAAACATTGATTTAGCTTATTTAAAAACATGTTCATGCTCTACATAAAAAAACCAATGATGTACTCGTGACTAACATAGTAAAAATAAATAAAATAAATAAAAATAAATAAAAACATGTTTATGGAAAAGAAATACTGATTTCTCATAAACTAGTAAGGAGAGACAGATAAAATATTATTAAATGATAACCAGTATTGGTAAGAATTTGAAGATTAATAAATTCTTATGTATTTCTCTAAGTAAATTATTTGAATTTCAAACAATGTCATGGAATAGATTGGAACACATTATTTTGTTACAAATATTGACAAGTGCTATCATTAAAAAATTTTGTGAAGTAGTTGTGTACTACCTCATTTAAACAACAGTAAGTAATTATCACATTATTGTTCTGTTTAAAATGCATTAAAGAATAAAATCAAATGAAATTGATATTGATATGGTAAAATTCATACTACAAACCTACTCTATCCAAATGGTCAATGGCAAAACATAAGAAATATTGTGGTCATAATCAGCAAAAAAGGTGAAGTTGCCAAATACCATAGTAACTTAATTTTTTTATATATTCGACAAAACAATTTAAGAGAAATAATGAGATAAAAAATTGTAAAGTAGAAGCTCTTAATTCACACATAATAATAGGTTATATAATTATAACCTAGACGTCTAAAAGAATACCTGGAAATAAATGCACAGTAGAATCATCTGGAAACTTAAAAAAAAATTGATGTCTGCATTCCATATCAGCTCAAATGGAATAAATTTTTAATGGTAAGGTTCTTCTTGTCACCTGATTTTGAGTTTTGTTTTCTTCTTTTTCTCCTTCTTTTTTTAAGTTTTCACTTGCTTATTTCACTTTGTAAATAGCTCTGGTCATTCTGTCACAGAGTTGACAGATAATCATCATTCCAAAAACTATAAAGACCAAACAAGAACGGTGCAAGTTGTTCTGTCACAGACAGGTTAGCTCACTCTTGATGTTTCATGCTACACTAGTGAAATGGTTTTGTTAACTAAATGATAGAAATGAATCAACTTTTCTAAGATACCTAGAGTAAAATTTAGGAATTTTTTTCTTATTTGATATTAGCAATCCTAACAATTTCACAAAGTTGTATTAACATGTTTTATTTTTTGGTATAAAACCTAAATTCTGTAGTCTGACATTTGTGTTAATATTTTTTAAGCTACTTAACAGAAATTCAATATCGATGTTTATGAACCTACTGATTTACCAACATCTGACACCAATTTTAGCATAAGCTATATAGAGAAAAATGCAAATCTTTTGGTTTTACACATTCTTTTTTTTTTTTTTAAGATTTTATTTATTTATTTGACAGAAAGAAACGTAGCTAGAGAGGGAACCTGAGCAGGGGGAATGAGAGAGGGAGAAACAAGCTTCCCACTGAGCAGGAAGCCTGATGCCAGGCTCAATCCCAGCACCCCAGGATCATGGCCTGAGCTGAAAGCAGTCGTTTAAGGACTGAGCCCCCCAGATGCCCTGGTTTTACTCATTCTTAAAGCTTTCATATAATATTGCTATGATTCCCAAAACTATGATTTAATATCTTATAACATTGGTTATTGCACTAAAAATGTACTAACAGATCTATTCCAAAGCAAATTTCAGTCACGTTTTTTCCATTCTTCTTTTTAGAATCTCATTTTATATAATTAGTTCAGAATCAATTATCAATAGCATTTTTCATGTTTCAAACAAGTCACAAACCTGTTTATTATCCAAGATTTTTTAATTAAACACCTGCAAATCCTCATTAGGATAGAAATAATTTTTGCTCTTAGGATCAACATGCTTTGAGACAAAGTGGTTTGTTTTGTTTCCAGTGGAGTTTAATATTTGGAGCTTTGAATGCATGTTATTTGTTTTGGGGCTTAGAATTACTTTTCCAAAGTTTTGAGATTTGTGAAAATATCTGAAGGAAAAAAAAATCTCTTTGCTATTCTTATATAATGAGCAGTCAAAAATTGTATTTAGATCCACAAACAAAATTTCCATTTAGATGAATTTTCAAAACCTTTATTGTAGCTGTGTTCTATATGCTGATTTTTCATTTGATTAGTAACACATTAAGCGGATGAATATATTTACAGATCTGAAAATGGTATAACATTCGGTACACCTATAAGAGAGAAATGGGGGATTGAACAGTATTTCTTACTAATATAGTCTCATAGTTATAGCTACTTTTCTACGTACAGAAAATGAGGAAGAAAAAATCTCTAGGATAGAATTTTCCTCCAGAGCTTTAGCTATAATTTGGGGTGAAATTGCCACCTGTGTAGAGCTCAAAACGTAGGGGAAATAATTTCTACCTGGAGGACTTTCTCATTCCTTTCAGTTCATTAGTAGTACTCTTGATATTCACATTCATTAATAAGAAGTATGCAGGAGAGATGGGTGGAGTGGAAAATAAATGACTCTGTTTCTCCTCTCATATTGATAGTTTTGAATCTTTTTTCTGCTTGCAAACACCTTTTCTGAATTATGTCCCATCTTATGTCTCTTCAAGCAGCACCTTTTCATGGAAAATGGTTACATATGCAAGGATACCAGGAAAAAAATAAAGTATGTTGAATGCAACATAAGAAAAGCAGCAGGCCTTAAAAATTGCACTCCATTGGGCACCTGGGTGGCTCAGTGGGTTAAAACCTCTGCCTTCGGCTCAAGTCATGATCTTAGGGTCCTGGAATCGAGGCCCGCATCAGGCTCTCTGCTCAGCGGGAGCCTGCTTCCTCCTCTCTCTCTGCCTGCCTCTCTGCCTGACTGTGATCTCTCTCTCCGTGTCAAATAAATAAAGAAAATCTTAAAAAAAAATTGCATTCCGTTAATGCTATTATGGTCAATAATAAATTATGTTCAATATGTTAAAGCTTAGGCTATTCCAATTTTAAAATAATACTAAATAATGCATTCTTTGTATAGAATATATTCAATGTTATATCTGTTTCATAGTGGAGACAAAATGAAAAAAATGAAAACTAGGGTCATAAATATTTGATATTCACAGGCCATGTTTAACTAACATTAAGATAAAGCTAAATTAAGTAAAAGGTATAAATTATAACTGTTAATTTCATGTGTCAATTTGGTTAGGTTATGGTGGTTAGTTATTTGGTCAAACATTAATTTAAATGTTTCTGCAAAGGTATTTTATATATGTAATTTACATTTATAATTAATTGACTTTAAGTAAAGGAAATTCTCTCTATACCTGGTTGGTGGGGCTCATTCAATAATTTGATAGTCTTAAGCACAAAATCTGAGGTTTCCTGAAGAAAAGGGTTTCTGCTGTTTGCAGCCTGCTGGCTTTCCCTGCAGTTTTAGGATGTGCCAGCCTCTCATCATTGCGTGAGCCAATTACTTAAAATCAGTCTCTGTCTCTTTCTGTCACTCTCTTGAGAGAACCCTGAGTGATAAATTAATTTTAACAACAAAGAGATAGAATCAGAAGCTATAGGGATAAGTAAGGCCTATGGATGATGCTTGGTTGATTTTTTAGCCAGTAAGTCCAGCATTTTTTGGTGGACTAGTGTTTAGGAAACACTGATTTAACTTAGTAAATATTAGAATTACATTATAATTGTATCATACATTTATAAATTATAACTAACATGTTATGCTTGGTTTAAAAGTTGTAAATCTGTCTCTACTTTATCCACACCTAATGACACTCTTATAGCACTTCCCCAATTCAATTTCCCTCCTAGGCATATATGTTGTGTTTTTATTCCACTTTACAAATAATTTTATTCTTTTCCTTTCTACCACTGTAGACATATTCCGAGATAATATGACATCTGTCTACTATATCTTCTACTCTGTTGTTCTGCTCTTGCCTTTTTCAATTCATTCTTTACCCATCAGGCAGAATTAATTAAAAAAAAAGATAATTTTGCTCTGTTGCTCATCTTCAATTGTTTCAAATTACAGTTAGAAGAAAATCCAAATTTTTTAAAATGACTTCCTAACCTGAAGTTAGATTAGGTCAACCTTTGCTTAGAATTACAAATTGTATTATTCTTTCTCTAGATTATCACATTTCATTCACTGTGACTGTATTTCTGTTCTTGAAACATGCCAAGCTTCATTCAGACGCTTTGCTTATTTATTCCTTTTGCTAGAATTTCCCCCATTATTGTTGCTTGGCTAGCTCCTTCCTTGCCTTTCATATTTCAGTTGAAGAAGGTATCCCTAACAACAGAATAGAAATGATCTTTCTATATCACTAATGTGATTTTTTTGAGGATCTGCTTAAAATTCTTCATTATTTTTCTATGGATTTCAGAAAAAGCCCAAGAAACTTTATGAGATAAGAAGTGTTGAACTTCCTTTTCCCATTTCCTATAGCTCTCTCCAACACTCTAGTTTACTTCAGCCAACACCAAATATTACAGTATTTGAATATTTCCTGATTTTTCAGCCCTCAGTACTTGCATATAGATAACTAAGCAAGAGCTTTGGGTTTTTATTTGTTAGTTTTTTTCTGTAGATTATTTGTCTATGATCCATTGCTATAAACTCCTTAAAGGAAGAAGCCTGCTGATAAGTGGGTATAAAATTTCAGTTACCTAGAATGATTAAGCTTTAGAGATCTGCAGGGCAACATTGTGCCTATAGTTAATAATACTTTATCATATGCTTAAAAATTTGTCAAAGGGTAGATTTCAGGGTACCTAGGTGACTCAGTTCAGTGTTCAGCTTTTGATTTCAGCTCAGGTCATGATCTCAGGATTCTGAGATCAAGCTCCGTATCAGGCTCCTAGCGGAGCATGGAACCTGCTAGGATTCTCTCTATCTAGCTCCCTCTGCCCCTCCCCCACTCACACACTCTTGTTCTTGAGTGCTCTCTCTTTAAAACAAATAAATAAATCTTAAGAAAAAAGGGATGGATCTCATTATAAGTGTTCTTATCACAATAAAAAGTTTGCTCTTATTCTATATTTGGCAAAATATTATAACATATGTTAAAGTATAACACAGGAGACTGATTAACAAAATTTTATGAATCTCTATATCACTAAATTCCAACTCTAAATTATAAGGTCACTTGAGAGGTGGCCTGGGTATCTTCTTCCTACTCTATCTTTATGTTTACCAAGAATTATAAATGTATTTCTTATTGATCATGGATTCTAACTACAAAGAAATGAACAAAAAGATTAGAAAAAAATTGTCATTACTCAAAGAATTGGATGATGCTGTTAGATGGTGGAATTATTATTAAGAAATTATTTTAGATGCTTTTTGAGCTTTGCTAAAGAACAATCTGGACCAGTGTTGAGCCCTTTGTAAGATAGCTGTCATGAAATTATCACCTTCCACTTTGTACATTGTGTTTTTGCTCATTTGATTGTTTCTTTTGATAGAAATTTCTTAAATTTCTAGAAACACAGAATTAATATTGAATTATGAAGAAATAGAAAGTCTGGACAGACCAATAACAAGTAAGGAAACTGAAGAAGTAATTGAAAACCTTTCAATAAAGAAAAGCATAGAAACATATGGCTTCACAGGTAAATACAACCATTTAAAGAATTAATGGCAGTTATTCTCAAGGTCTTCCAAAACACTGAGGATAAGGGAACACTCCAAAACTCATTTTATGAGCCCAGAAACACCTGACCAAAGTCCATAAAGGGCACTACAAAAAAAAAAAAAAAGAAGAAAGTTATAGAACAACATCCTTGATAAACATAGATGCAAAAATTATCAACAAAATACTAGCAAACTGAATTCAATAGTAGATTAAAATGATCTATATGCTGTGACCTAGGATTTATCCCTGAGTTTCAAGGATTTTTAACATATGAAAATCAATTAATATGGTACACCACATTGACAGAATGAAGGATAAAAATCATTTTAAGTAATGAAGGCAAAGCATTTAATAAAATTCAATAAGCTTTCATGATAAAAACTGTGGACAGACTAGATATAGAAGGAATGCCCTTCAGAATTATAAAGGCTGTAATGACAAGGACACAGCTAACATTATAATTATTCATAAATAAAAGTGAAACCTTACCTTTAAGATAAAGAACAAGTAAGGATGCTGTTTTCCCCACTTTAACTCAATACAGTGCTGGAAGTCCTAGCCAGAAGATGAAATTTACCATCCCTCTACCCTCCAAAAAACCCAGTCTATTGTATTTCTATCCTCGTATTTAAAGTTCTTCTCTTTTAAGCAGTATAGAATTGATATTTTGAAGAAGGAAAAAAGGGAAGAGAGTCCCTAGTCTTCCCTGATACAATACTTGGAACAGTTAATGCCTGCTCCTGTAAACTACCTGGGAAAATTGTATACTCATGGACTTTGGATTGTATTACCTTAATAGTGGGGAATAGTTAGTTATAGACTAAATGCTGCTTTACCTGGTTCTACCTAATCTTAAAAGCAAGACTGGAAAGATCAAACTGATGAAAATGTGGAAGTTTTTTTATGTTTGTCAGTGAATGGTGAGAAAGACTGAATTGTTTGTTTGTTTGTTTTTTTCTGCAAAAAGGTGATTTCAGTGTAGTGCAAGGACAGGATGGATGGGCAGAAGAGCTACACTGGGATTGTGAAGAATGACTGATTAGATGCTTTAAGTATCTAAGTTTCTAAGGAATTTTGAAGCAAGGCTTTCAGGACCTTGAGGAGCTAGCTGCTGTTAAGATAAGGTTAAGATTAAGATAAGGTTTCAGTCTTTAATAAAACATAAACATTAAGATACTGAGGGGGCCAGGAGTTCCTTGAGGAAGGTAATGCTCTGCATGTTCCACATATATGTCAGTGGGCTGCAAGCTGTAAAGAAATTTAAATTAAGCTACATCTCTGGCTTTTGTTTCCCTAATCAAAACTGTATTTAAGTTATGTTACTATATCCCAGAAAAAAGGGCAGAAAGGGGAATACAAGAATATCCAGCATGCAAAAAGTTGAAATTCATAATGGCTGGTATTCAATTAAATAACCAAGAATGCAAAGAAGCAAGGAAATAAGACAGAGAAAAAAGAGAAAAGTCAACTGAAACTGACCCGTAACTGATACATGAAATACTGGTTTGTTTTCCACACACTCAAAAGTTAAAGGAACAGTTGAACATCATGTTATTTTGTCAGAGTCACCATAACAAAATACCACAGACTAGGTGGCTTTATCAACAGAAATTTATATTTTTCACAATTCTGGAGATTAGAACTCCAAGATCAAGGTGTCAGAAAGATTGGTTTCTGGAGTGCCTGGTGGTTCAGTCAGTTGAGCATCTGACTTCTGCTTGGATCATGATCTCAGAGTCCTGGGGTCCTGGAATCTAGCCCTCATCAAGCTGCATACTCAGCAGGCAATCTGCTTGTCCCTCTCTCCTCCCCTTTCTTCCCCCACAGCTCCTCTGTTCTCATGCTCTGTGTTTCTCACAAATAAATAAAA
>PITA01019165.1:0-38362 GCA_004023965.1 Spilogale gracilis | reverse complement strand
GTTGTTTCCTGACTTGTTAATTTTGGCCATTCTGACTGGTGTAAGGTGGTATCTCAGTGTGGTTTTGATTTGAATTTCCCTGATAGCTAGTGACGCTGAACATTTTTTCATGTGTCTGTTAGCCATTTGTATATCTTCTTCGGAGAAGTGCCTCTTCATGTCTCTTGCCCATTTTTTGATGTGTTCATCTTCTTTTTGGATGTTGAGTTTGAGTAGTTCTTTATAGATCTTGGATACCAGCCCTTTGTCTGTAGTGTCATTTGCAAATATCTTCTCCCATTCTGTGGGTTGCCTCTTTATTTTAAGTTTGCTTCTGTTCTATCTGGCTTTTCAGTTTCTAGAACTTCCAGAATGGAACTTCTGGATGGAAAAGACAGGCAAATATGTAAGACCTCTTTTTTTCTCACACATTTTCATTTTTCTCTAATTGCTATTATTTGCTATCACTAACACAGCACATAGTTAGCAGGGTCCCAAAAACCTATTCATGTTCAATCTGTACTAAAGAAGTCATGTACTTTTTTATTACCTAGAACAGCCAAACCGCAAAATATTTTCTATTATAAAAAGACCAAAAATAAGGTAAGAAAAGTCATAAAGTTACCATATAAGTGGCCCCATTTAAGGTATTTTATATACAATGCCTTGCAATATTTTTGTGTGATAGAAATTATCTTACCTATTTTATAAATAGAACAAGAAGATTTGCTGAGACCCACAGATATATGACCATGCCAGAATGTAAACTAGAGGTTTTTGACCTAATTCAATGTAATTTAAATTATATAGTTTTTTCCCTTTAAATTTAGCAAGCATAATGAATTTTATCTCCCCTTACTGGTCCAAGTCAGACATAAAGAGTGTATGTATAAAGATATTACAAATGGAGATCCTATAACCCCTTTTCTAAATCACTGTTATTATTAGTGATAAAATCATCAGTACATTTTACAGGGCTAAATCTTACACTGGGACCACTTTTAAAATTCTAAAATGATGAAGAAATTTCAGATCAGAGTTAATGAGGATCAAGACTGGCTGTAGGCCTGCTCTTTGGCAAACTGTTACAAATTTGAAGACAGTGATACCAGAGTATCAAACCAATCACGTGTCCCTTCAAAACATAAGAACATATATGACTGCACAGGCTGCACACTCATGAAGCCACCCCTGGTCGATAAATTTGTTTCCAAATAATGTAATTTGGGTTAGTAATAAATAGAAAATATAGATCACAAGTTGATAATTATTAATGTTCAATGATAGAATAGGGGTCATTATACTGTCTTTTCTATGTCATATACGGTTGGAATTTTCTATAGCAAAAGATAAAAAGAGGGTTTTGAAAATATTGAACCAAAAAACATTCAGATATATGAAAGACTAACAATGTATGCATAGATAAAACAGAATTTTTTAAAAAAGTAATTAGAATATGATAAATATGATAGATGAAAAAGATCTGATGTACTCACACTGTTCACAAGAGTAGAACAAAATAAAATGTATTCAACAATACAAAAATTATTATTCTTCCATTGGAATATTAAAGAAAGTTGGCCTTAAATATCCTGAAAAAGAAATATTTGAAAACGTGGATCAAAAGAATACCCTCTGTGTGAGGACAAAAAGATATAGAAAGATTGAAATCTTGATACATACAGGTAAATTTGCTGAAATATAATAAGGAAGAAACCCTAAAGAAATCCGTGTAGAAAAACTACTGAAACTGAGGCTGGCCTTAGATTTCTCCTTAATAAAGTTTTATGAAAGAAGATTATATAAACACGTCTTTGACAATCTGGATCAAAGATAATATGATCCAATAATTTCTTTCAAGTAAAAGATAACAAACAAGTATTTACACTTTCAAAATTCAAGGAATACCTTTTGAAAACAAACAAAACATCTCTTGATAATAAAGACTAGCTAATCAATAAATAAAGTAAAAAAAAGGGACTAGAAGAACTAAAAACACAGATTATGAGCATTGAATGCTAAAATATAGAATAAAGATTTTTAAAAACCTGTACATTATAGTTATAGAAAATAGGCAAAATCTTGATAACACTGAAAACATCTTCAAATAAAAAACCTGTATTTATGGTTAAGGTGAGTTGGGCAAAATGTATACAACCCCATATTTCATTGCAGGAAGTGAATACCCTAAATGTCTAAAACTAAATTTTGTCACCAAAAAAACATGATAACTTATATTTTCTTCATGGTTTTAGGCTACAGATGTCTTTTCTAAGGTAATATTTTTGTTTTTGAAGAAACATTTGTCAAAAAACTCCCTAATTCCTTCAATTTTACAGTATTTCTGCTGTTTCTGAGAAATTCAAATAGAAATATATTTCATAGTTCAGTTGCAATGGGCATATTGAGAAATATTCCATTTAAGAACAGTGATTCCTGCCAAACTTGATCTCCCTCTACTTCTCTATGATTGTGACAACCATTTCATCTGCATACCTATGAAGAGTTGATTGGGATGATAGTCACTAAACACTGTCAAAAAAGACTAGTTTTAGGAGGTGGGTTGTTGACTGTTAATGCTGGTTTGCTTTCAGTATCTTTGACTCTTTTAAAAGATACATTTATTGGGGCACCTGGGTGACTCAGTCCCTAAGTCTCTGCCTTCGGCTGGGTTTGTGATCTCAGGGCCCTGGGATTGAACCCTGCATTAGACTCCCTGCTTGGCAGGAAGCCTACTTTTCCCCCCTCTCACTCCCCCTGCTTGTGTTCCCACTCTAGCTGTGTTTCTGTCAAATAAATAAATAAAATCTTTTTAAAAAATGCATTTATTATTTACCTTTTTCTTAAAAGTTAAGATCCAGACATTATGATTTCCAGCTTCATATTTCATGTATTAACTTCTATACCTCTTCTTTCAAAACCTGGTCTACTCATCCCTCATAGCTATTCACTGCTATTAATCAGTTACTCTTTATTATAAGTTTTGAGTGCTCTGATTGCTTTGGTGGGTTTTTTTTTTTTTTTAGTTTTTATTGAAATTCCAGTTACTTAACATACAGTGCAATATTAGTTTTAGGTGTACAGTATAGTGATGCAACACTTCATAAAACACCAAATATTCATCACAGGTGCCCTCCTTAATCACCATCACCTATTTAATCCATGTTCCCAGCCTACTTCCTCAACTGTAACCATCAGGTCTCTATAGTTAAGAATCTGGTTTTTTGGTTTGCCTCTCTCTTTTTTTCCCAATGATCATTTATTTTGTTTCTTATATGAGTGAAATCATTGATATTTGTTTTTCTCTGACTTATTTCTCTTAACATAATACTCTCTAGCACAAAAATAAAATCAAAATGGATTAAAGAGCTAAGTGTGAGACAAGAAACCATTAAAATCCTGGAGGAGAACACAAGCAATAACCTCTTTGGCACTGGCCATAGAAACCTCTTACCAGATATGTCACCTGCAGCAAGGGAAACAATCAAAAATGAACTATGGGAACTTCATCAGAATATAAAACTTCTGCCCAAGAAAGGAAACTCAACAAAACTCAAAGGCAACCTATGGAATGGGAGAAGGTATTTGCAAATGGTATATCTGATAAAAGGTTAGTATCCAAAATCTATAAAGAACTTATCAAACTCAACACCCAAAAAACAAATAATCCAGTTAAAAAATGGACAAAAGACACAAATAGACATTTTTCCAAAGAAGACATCCAGATAGCTAATAGACACATGAAAAGATGTTCAACATCACTCATCATCACTGATAAATCAAAACCAGGATGAGATAGCACCCCACACCTGTCAGAATGACTGAAATTAACAACATGGGAAACAACAGATTTTGGCAAGGATGTGGAGGAAGGGAAACCTCTTGCCCTGTTGGTGGAAATGCAAACTGGTGCAACCACTCTTGAAAGCAATATGGAGGTTCCTCAAAAAGTTAATATAGAACAACCCTATGATCCAGTAATTGCACTACTAGGTATTTACCCAAAGGACTCAAAAATGCAGATTTGAAGGGATGTGCGCACCCCAATGTTTATAACAACATTATCAACAATAGCCAAAAGTCCACTGACAGTTGAAGGGATAAAGAAGATTGATATATGCACAATGAAATATTACTAAGCCATAAAAAAGAATGAAATCCTACCATTTGATTGCTATTCAAGTCTTTATTTTCTTTCTTTTGATGATAGACCAAGGTTGTCAGTCATGACTTGGAATCTGCCCTTTTTTCTAGCCCTGAAATACATCTTTAACTCTAAAAGGAATGGAATAAACAATCTGTCAATCACAATAAAAATTTAAATATATATAACTGTGGGTTTGTAGTGATATTATAGTTATCACATCTGCTTCTGCTATTAGGGACAGTAAAATTTTCAAATAATCAGTCATTTTTATTCTTACAGATACATTCTTGAGAAACATTATCATTAGACATGCTATAAAAAGACTGTCAAAATCTGCCATTATTTCCAATCCCAAACTCACATTTTATCACATATCTTCTATTTGCAAGACCTAGAAGTACGTGATCTCTGGTCAGTCTCCATTCCAGGAGAAAAATATATATTTAAAAACATGATCATCACAATAAAAACATCAAAACTAAAAACTGAGAGAGCAGACAGTAAGTGTAGGCTTAATGTTTTGTGGAATTGACAAGTTATTTTCTAGTTCTGTGGAATTAGCAAGTTATTTACCTAGGATTGATATTAATCCTAACTAAGTTCTGTTAATGATAAGGCAATCCTTTGGGGAAAGAAAGGCTGCCATATTTAAATTAGCTTTAAAGTCAATCTCCTGCTTCTGCTCTCCTATTCATCTGATCTCCTTCTCATCATGTATGCAGCAACTGATACTCAGCTCCCTGAACATATTCCTTAGCTGTGCTATCACTTCCATATGCTTCCTTGTTCTTTTGCTGTTCTAATTTAAAACACTTGAATGTGATTTTAATCCTATTCCCAATTCATAGTCAGTCATTCCTGATGCACTTGCAGAATTTGGTGCAATCCTTGGTCACTTCCTAATTTCTACTTCTGGCCATGATTTATGTTCTTAGTTACTCTGTTATTTGCATCAATTATGATCAATTGAAAGTTTGTCAGGAGAAAACTAGCTTGCAGATTTCAATTATTATATTCTTGTAATGAAAAAAAATTTCCCCCTATATATCCTGTTAGACCTCTTTACTAATATTTTTAAAAATATTTCATTTATTTATTTGACAGAGAGAAACACAGCCAGAGAGGGAACACAAACAGGGGGAGTGAGAGAGGGAAAAGCAGGCTTCCCACTGAGCAGGGAGCCAGATGTGGGGTTTGATCCTGAGTCTCCGGGATCATGACCTGAGCCGAAGGCAGTCACTTAACCAACTGATTCCCCCAGGCGCCCCAGACCTCTTTACTAATATTGATATTTAATATAAATTTGATACATTTTATATATTAAAATTAATTAAATATATCGTTAATCAAAAGAGGCCAGTAGACCAAATACAGGGAGCACTGCAAATGCTTCTGTGTCCATTAATATTCAGGAAAGCAAAATGAGAAAAGAGTCAACTTGAGATCATATGCTGCTGGTGAGACACCACCTTGAATCTCTCACAGAGACAAAAGTGTATTGGTGTCAGGTGAAATCTCTTTGTATTTATTCTCTTGGAGCACTGAGCTGAGAGAAATGAAAGGATTCGAATCCAAGGGCTCTACTAGGAATGAATTATTCATTGTACATACTGATTAACTTATGGTTATGATAAATCACAGATAGATGTTCTCATAGTAACATTTCATTGGTGTGATGATCTGCAAGATGGAGCTCCTCTAATTCATGTGTTTAATAACTGTCTTTGATTAATGGGAGATTAATTTTTATGAGGTAAAGGAAGTAAATATTATCAGAAGCAAACTCCCCAAACACTAAGCAGGTTTTATCTTAAAAAAAAAATGAAGGTATTTGGAACACTGAGACTAAATTCAACCATACATAGTCATTCAAACATTGTTATTGAATGTAGATGATATTGTCTAAATTTTTAAGTTGCACCAAAAGCATATAACACAAATTTTACAGGTAAATGTAATGGGAAACCTTATTGTACAGAACATAATATATTTGTTCAATTACTCCAACTAAACTTAATGAATTGTTAGGTTTCTATGCAACATTGAGTGGGAGAATTCATATGCAAATGTGAATATGGCATAGATGGCAAAAGCAAAACTGATAAAAGGATGTATACACCTTTAAGTCTATGGATAATTTTTCACTGCTAAATATCAATAGACAAAATTTGTCATTTGATTGGTAGCCTATGGTAGAACTTTCATGCATTAATTTACTATGTCTGTCTTAACAAAGTACCACACAGTTAAAAACAGAAATTCATTCGTGCATAATTCTGGAGGCTTGAAGTTTGAAATCAAGGTGTCAGTAAGGTTTGAGGGTTTTCCCATTGGCTTGTCGATGAATGTCGTCTCCCTAAGTCTTCACATGGTATTTCCTCAGTATGTGTCAGTGTCCAAATGTTCTCTTCCTTTAAGAATACCTGTCATATTAGATTGGAATATACTCTAAGACATCATTTAAACTTAATTACCTCTTTAAAAACCCTAGATTTACATATAGTCCCATTCTGAGATATTAGGGGTTAGAACTTAAACATATGAATTTTGAGGGGACAGTTCAGTCCATTACACTCTCTTTATAAAAAAGCCTTTATTTCCTTTTAATAATATCCTATTTATTTTTAAAGGATCTGGGTTCGCTTATGTGAAAATAAATGAACCCTGAGAGTAGAAAAGTGAAAAAATTAAATGGATTCTGCCTTCAGTAGGATTACTATGAAATAAGAAAGATAGATGTGTGAGAAAGGGGCATAGGCATGGAAAACATTTCAAGATAATTGTGCTGAGTGAAAAATAAAAGCCAAACACCAACAAGAAAGACATCTATTCTATTATTTGTTTTTACAGAATTCTAGAAAATGCCAAATGATTTAGAAGGAATGAGGAAACTGGTGGGGGAGATCACATGCACTTAGTTTCTTGGTTATGTTGAGGTTTCACAGATACATACATATGTCAAAATGCACCAAACTCTTCACTTTAAATAAGTGCTGATTTGCATATGTACATTATACACCAATAAAACTGTTAAAAAAGACAATTATGGAGAGAAAGTGGTTAAGTTGTTGCCATTAAAAAATGATATCATTTGGGTTTTTTTTTTTTTTTGGTTTTGGTTTTTGTTAAGATTTTATTTATTTGACAGAGAGAGAGGGAGAGTGAGAACAAGCAGGGGGAGCAGAGGCAGAGGGAGAAGGAGAAGCAGGCTCTCCACTGAACAAAGAGTCTTATGTGGGGCTTGATCCCAGGACCCTGGGACCATGACCTGAGCCAAAGGCAGGCACTTAACTGACTGAGCCACCCAGGTGCCTCAAAAATGACATCATTTGTATGATATTAGTAGACATGCAATTAAGTTAGGAAAGTTCTCTACTATTTTTAGTTTGCTAAACTTTAAGCAGGAATTGATGTTATATTTTAAATTATTTTTTCTGCACAAATTGAATGTTTTTTTACTAATTAGTATATTAATATGGGAATATACATTGATTAATATTTTAATTTTAGAGTAGTTGTGGGTTAACAGTAAAATTGAGGAGAAGGTATTCCCAAATATCTGCTACCTCCACAGAGGTATAGCCTCCCTTATTATCAATACCCACTCACAATACCAGAGTGCTACAAATGTTGCAATTTATGAACATACACTGGCACATGATAATCACTCAAGTTCCATAGTTTATATTATGGTTCACTGTTGGCATTTTATGTTATGTGGGTTTAGACAAATGTGTAATTATATGTATTTATCATTATGGTATTATACAGGGAATTTTCACTGTCCTAAAATTTGTCTGTGCTCCACCGATAATTCCTCTATCCCAACTTCCAATCACTGGCAGCTACTGATCCTTTTTATTGTCTCCATAGTTTTGTCTTTTTTAGAATGTCATATAGTTAGAATAATGTAGTGTGCAGCCTTTTCAGAATGGCTTCTTTCAGTTAGTAATATGCATTTAAGATTCTTCCATCTCTTTTCGTAGTTTGATAGCTCACTCCCTTTTAGTGATTAATAATATTCCATTGTCTGAATGTATCACATTTATATAGACCTTCATCTACTGAGGGACATCTTGTTTGTTACCAAATTTGACAACTCTGAATAAGGCTGCTATAAATATCTATATGGAGGTTTTTTCTGAGTATAAGTTTTCAAATTCTTTGGGTAAATATCAAAAAGTATGATTGCCAGACTGTACGGTAAAAGTATGTTTAGTTTTGTAAGAAACTGCAAAACTGCCTTTCAAACTTGCTTTACCATTTAGCATTCCTATCATAAATAAATGAGAGTTCCTGTTGCATATCCTTACCAGTATGTAGTGGTGTCAGTGTCTCAGATTTTAGCTATTCTAATAGGTGTATATTGGTATCTCATTGTTTTAATTTGCATTTCTCTGATCTAATGACATATGTTGTGGAACATCATTTCATATTTTTTTTTGCTGTGTGTGTGTGTTTATGTCTCTTAAGATTCTTGGACCATATTTAAATGGAGTTGTTTGTTTTCTCCTTGTTGGGCTCTATGAAAGTTTTTATAAAAATTATTTTGGATAGTGGTCCTTTACTAGATGTGTCTTTTGCAAATATTTTCTCCAAGTATATGATTTGTCTTCTTATTCTCTTGACATTATCTTTTGCAGAGCAGAAGTTCTTATTTTTAATGAATTCACTTTATCAATTATTTCTTGCATAGATGGTGCTGTTGGTATTTTATCTGAAAAGTCATCACCATACCCATGGTCATCTAAATTTGTGTGTGTGTGTGTGTGTGTGTTATTTTCTAGGACTTTTATGTTTTCACATTCCTATTTAAGTATACTATCCATATAACATTAATTTTGTGGGGTGTCTGGGTGGTTTAGTCAGTTAAGCATCCAACTCTTGGTTTTGGCTCAGGTCACAATCTCAGGCTTGTGAAATCAAGCCCTGCCCCGTGCTCAGCTCAGAGTCTGCTTGAAATTCTTTCCCAATCCTTACCCCCCCCCGAAGCTACTCCCCCCCACTTGTGTGCTCTGTCTCTCTAAAATAAATAAATAAAATAAAATTTTAAAAATAAAGTTAATTTTTGTGAAGGGTATAAGCTCTATATCCAGATTCTTTTTTTTTTCTTTTTTTTACATGTGGATGTCCAGTTTCCAGCACCATTAGCTGAAAGGATTGTCAACATTGGGTACTTATTAAGAAATATTTACTTATATGTAAAGATTTTCTTATACAAGATTTGTTTTATCTTTAATATTTCAATTACTTCCTACCTGGAATTTATTTTTATAGGTAGCATAATTTTTAGAGTAAGAAAAATTTTCATTATGGATTTTTATTGACTGGCATCATTTATTGAAAAGATAAGGTAAAGTTGAAATAATTGTTAATACTGTTATTGTTGAGATAGACAACTTGATTTTAAATTTTATATGGAAATACAAAACCAAAACCATAACCAAGACACTTGAAAATGAAGAATTTTCTTGTGGTACTTATATTACCAAATATAAAGCCTTTTTATAAAGCTAGGCTATTTAAGACAGTGCTGTCTTATCATAAAGATAAAGAATAGATGATTTAAACAGAGTAGAGAATTCCAGCTACAGATGCACATACTAGAGCACACGATTTTTGACAAAGTAGTACTGCAGAATGACACTTGATAGACACTATTTGTAGGACTGGAAGAAGATACTAATTGTTCCAGTTTTTGTAGATCTCTGTAGACTATAACATAGTTAGCACAACTTTACAAGTACATTTGATTGTAAGGGCCAATTCCAGAATAGAACTGAAGATTTAACATTTCGATTAGATTAAACTGTGTAGAATTTTAAAGAGTTAACCATGTTTATGGGCTAGTTTTCCAATAGATTTATAGAAAATAATACATTCATCAAGAAACGCAGAAATAATCAAAGGATTTATGATTTATGAGATTGCAACATATTTCCAGTCAGAGGTAAAAATAAGAAAGAATAAAAATGCATAGCGAACATATCAAAGTGTTTGATAATAAAGTCACAAAATTAGCACTAAGGAAAAGATGTGTAACATTTCACACTTCAGCTAATAAAACAGAAGCAGAATCTTTTAGACCACATGGAATATAAATAATAAATTACATGTTTCATAGGGTAGTTCTTTAGTATTTCTATTAAAATACGATAAAGTTAATTTAAAAGGAAAAAAAATAGTGTGCTTGTAATAATCCCCACAAAATGCAATGCTATGGTCTCTTAAATGAAACTGCAAATGACCACAAATGAAACCATAGTGAAAAAATTATTAGGAGAAATACATTAAAATATAAAATTAGAAATTAAAAACCTTATGGAAATTTCCATATGAAGACATTGGTAAAAATAATTTGAAAAACTTCTGTTTATGTATTTAATCTTCAAATATTTTCATTATAAATTATTTTTTTAAGATTTTATTTATTTATATTTATTTATTTTTAATTTTTGCAAACAATGTATCATGCAACACTACATCAAAAACTAATGATGTACTGTATGGTGACTAACATGACATAATTAAAAATATATGTATTTTATTGATTTACCCGAGTGACAGAGAATGAGAGGGAGAGAGATGAGGGAGAGTCAGAGGAAGAAGCAGACTCCCCATTGAGCAGAGAGACGAATGTGGGGCTCAATCACAGGACTCCAGGATCATGACCTGAGCCAAAGGCAGATGCTTAACTGACTTAGCCACCCAGGCACCCCTCATTACAAATTATTAAAATACATAGAAAAATACAGACAATAATAATGTAGGCACTTATGTACCATGACCCAGATATAGCAGAAGATTCTTTAATATGTTAATTATAGTATTTTAATTGATCATTTGTTATCTTTGTCAGATTGTTTGTAAGTGGCCATTGAAAGACTGCATGTTATAAATAGGTTCCTTTTGTATATATAAACCATGCCCTTGCTAAAATGACATAATTGTTCTCCAATAAATGAAAGTAAACTAAATTGATTAAAATCATAGAGGATAATGATTGCAAATGTGCACTAAACAGAGGGTGGTCTATGTGAAAAGTGGGGAGGGAGGTGATGAGACGGAGTTTAATATTAAGATTATATTCACTTTCAAAGGCATAATTGGAGGTTAGATAGCTTAATTTGCAGTATTTGGTACCTGCTGAGAAATTCAGAAATTGTTTATCATGACATTTCTCTATATTCATCCCACTAATTATTTCTTCATTTGGAAGTGTCTCTCTATATAGATACTCCTCAGTGTTTCCCTCCATTCTCTGTTTTATCTAAATAAAGCATTGATCTCAAGGAGCTGGAAAGTAATGTTGAACCCTCGCTAGAGCTATTTGTTATGCAAACACACAACTATTGGACAGAACAATTATTTGTTAAATGAATAATTAAGGTGAAATTTCAAACTATTGATTGTGTGAGAAGAGAGATTTAGAGAGAGAAGAGAAAAATGACGAGACAGAAGGCAGGAAGCATGGATTAATAATAAAGGTCAAGTCAATGCCTGGGTAAAACAAAAAGTGACATCCTAAAAAGTCAGTGATTTTTACCACTTACGTTTGGTTATAGATATGAAACTAGCTAAGATAGTTTTAATTCGAAGCAGTAGAATTTTGGGCACTGTAATTACTTTACAATTTATTCTTTGTGTCTTATCTAGGTTACATAACTCATATATATTAAAATCAAGAATATGGTTAAATTATTTGTATCATTGCTTCAAAGGAATTCTAGGATAATGTCATTGTTTTCTTTTTTAAAATATTTTATTTATTTATTTGACAGAGAGAGACAGGCGCACAGAGAGCACAAGCAGGGGGAGCAGCAGAGGGAGAGGGAGAAGCAACTCTCCATACAGCAGGGATCCCTATGCGGAATTTGATCCTAGGATCCTGAGATCATGACCTGAGCCAAAGGCAGATGCTTAATGGCTGAGGCACCCAGGTGCCAACGTCCTTGTTTTCAAAATGAGATTAATAAATTCTTTATATTATATAATGCCTCTAAAATTAGAACTCAGGTTTGCAAAAATAACATATTTATGAGTTTTATTATATGTTGAATATAACTGATGTAAGAATGAAATCTCATTCTGAATTCCAGATGTTCTGTAATTCAGAAATTTCAGAGTATAATAAGAGAATATGGTGCATATATTATGTGCTTTCTAGGGTGACCAAGAGGGTTAGGCACAACAGCCCACAGTTAACATCTTTATATTTCCATGGAAAATATGTGAATATTCTTTTATTTAAGATTTTAGATATTTACATGAGAGAGAGAGAGAGAGAAAGAGAGAGAATGAGTTCATCAATAGGGAGGAGGGGCAGACGGAGAAGGAGAAGCAGACTCCCTTGTGAGGCAATCCCATGCAGGGCTTGATCGCAAGACCCATGGATAATTACCTGAGCTGAAGGCAATGCTTAGCCCACTGAGCCACCCAGTCACCCCAGTATGTGACTATTGTAACCTAACTACGATAAATACAGATTACAGACGATTTTATATCTCTCCTGGTCAGGAATTGTAACTAAATAAGATCAGATCAGGGTATCTTTTACTGTCAAATGTTATCAAAAAATATTTAAAGCTGTTTGGATTCCATAAATTAAATAATATTTTGTGCCAAAACAAAACAAAAATAAACCTTGTTATCTTTGTGTAAATCTGAATCCAATTATTTTTATTTATTTCTAAATATGAATTCTTCCATTTACTATCTAATCATGTTCACTCAACTTCTTTGAACTTGTTTCCTTGTCTATTTTAGTTATCTTAGTTTTATCCTCATCCCTCCATTACTATTCATGCAATAAAATCAACCTAGAAAATAACAATATACACACCACACTATCTTGACATTTTATTAGTAAGAACAAGTAACTTAAATTTCATTAATAATATGTTATTCAATGATATTCAAATGCTCTTCAGTCAGTGCTTATCAGATCCCCTATACAAAAAAATCTGTAAACAAAAATTATCTATTTTATTTATGACAATTAGGAATAGTAAATTGGAAGTATGCTGTATGTGTGTGTGTATATACATGTGAGGTCATATACGTGCTTGGGATTGTGTGGAAATGTTTTGATCATTTAAAATATGATTTGTGTAGAAATGTGTGTCATTGAGTTAGAAAATTTTACCTTGCCTGTTCTTAACAGTTTGAGCTCCCCGAGAAGCAGCTCTGATAAGTTTGAACACAGGATTGTAATTGGCAAGCACACAGGATTAAATGAGGAAATGATCTTGGGCCAAGGGTTAGTCTTGGGAGAGTAACTCATTTAAGAGCTCTTGGTTTCCAACCAAAAACAAGTAAATGAATAAGTTTAATCCTGAAGGTCTGGATCCATTTGTTTCATATAATAAGCTCATTTGGGGGGAAAAGTTGAAGGAGTTCCTAGGATTCGATGCAGCCACTACCGCTGTAATCTTTAGGATCTTAACTGATTATCCCCTTCTTCCATCACTCATTCCTTCTTTTCATCCTTGGCAGCACCTTTGCTGGTCTAGGTTGCTTACCTGTTTGGGTGATACAAATCTAATCCCTGAGAAGTTGGGGTCCCTTTGCACCATGCTCTTCTCAAGCTGTGACTATTGGATTTGTGCATTTATGGTCAAAATAGGGCAAGTGATTATCAGGGGACACATCACAAAATGCACTTGTTACTAAAAACATTCTTCCCTGTCTTTATTGCATTAAAAAACTCTACTTCTTCCTGATTATTAGCAGTAATTATCCTTGCTGGGATTCTGACTTTTCATGTCTGCTGGTCTTTTGGTATCAGGAATTTGAAATGACCAGATGGTGGATATATAACAGTTTAATTGGACTCTGACTCTGCCCCTTGTTAGAAGTATCTCTGATGTAAGAAATAGCACCTCTAAATCACCAGGACTTAGACTTATATGATGAGGAGGACAAAATCTCTAAGAAAATCACTCGAAGGCACCTGGGTATCTCAGTGGGTTAAAGCCTCTGCCTTCAGCTCAGGTCATGATCTCAGGGTCCTGGGATCGAGGCCCACATTGGGTTCTCTGCTCAGCAGGGAGCCTGCTTCCTCCTCTCTCTCTGCCTACCTCTCTGCCTACTTGTGATCTCTCTCTCTCTCTGTCAAATAAATGAATAAAATATTTAAAAGAGAGAGAGAAAAGAAAATCACTGGAATTAATGGAGAGAGATCCACTTTTGTTTTCATCCTTCTAGCTTTCTGTAAAAGATCCATTCTATTATCCTAAGAGACCATCAGATTCTAGGTCATGTGATATAAGACCAGTAGATCACATACTAGGTGCCTACTGTCATATCTCCTTTCCTGTAAAGTAGGTTCCATCCATAATTTAATGTAACATATAGAACCCCCAGTTGTAGAAAAACAAACAAAACAGAATTTTCTTACTGAAGGCAGAAAGGCAAACTCATTCCTAGATTACATGTAGCTTCCAGTCAATGTAAATCACCACCCCTTCCAGGGTTAATGGAGTATAAAATGTTTTTCTACCAAGTAGCTGGTTGGCTTTTGAACTGTACTTTTTGTATTAGAGGATTAACATTGGTCTCCATTGCTGGCAGATTGGGCTCTCAGCTATGGCAATAACAATTTCAGCCTTAGTGAATGGGAGCCATTAAACCACTGCTTAGCTTTAATTTCTGTCATCATGGCTGAATCCCTCTTTTTTTTTTTTTTTGGAAGATTTTATTTATTTATTTGACAGAGAGAAATATAGCTAGAGAGAGAACACAAGCAGAGGGAGTGAGAGAGGGTGACTAAGCCACCCAGGCATCCCCATGGCTGAATCCTTCTATGTACTTAGGTATTTAGTGCCTTTTCGGCAGTAAGAGCTTTTGGAGGAGCTTTGGTCTGATACACACACAAAAATTTCACACTTCAAATCCATTCCTATGGGTCCATCCACATGCTATTTTCCCTAATCTCCTTGCTCCAGTATCCTAATCTTCCCTTTCTGGGATGCTGGAAGGTTACTAGTCAACCAGTCAAGTTACTTGCCACTCCTCGCCAGTATTATATATTCTAACTTGACTATTGTTTTATATATTTTTTAGTATTTTATATATTTTTATATTTTTTTAATAGCTTCCCCCACCCCCCCCCACCCCCGCCGACTCAGGGTTAGTCCTGAATGCTCACAGGGAGAATTTCCCTCTGAACTATTTTTCAGGGCCACTTTTGAGTGGAGCTAATATTTGCAGCCATATACAGAGCTTAGTTGAGGGAGAGATGTCAATATAATAGTGATTGATAACATATAAGTTTGGACCACCTACTTATGCATCTTCTATTCTTTGGTTTTTCCACATCTGATGCAAAATATAGCACTTCAATCTTCTAATGGATTGCTATGGGTCCAATTTGACCTTATGATTTGGTTGATATAATAAAATTTAGTTTATGAAGGGTAATTCTGACCATAAGTTCACTTGATATTCCTGGGATCAGTAACATAACAGGATATGCTTCTCAAAATTATATAAATAGTTATTGCATATGAGAAGATCATGAGCCATCACCTTAGATGGCTATCTTGTGATTCTTCTACTGGGGCTTTCCCTAAATTCCATATGGCTTCTTTTCACTTCACAGATATCTGTAATACCATTTAACTTGTTAGGTCATGTGGTCCATGTGGCAGAGCCACTTCTATCTTAGCTTGGACCTTCTCTAGAGAACTTTCCTGCTGTAGGTTGCACTTAAAGCTGGTATTTTGTGTCATTTGGCATATGGGTCAAAATGGCATTCTTAAGTGTGGACTATGCAATTTCCAAAATCTAGAGAGACCTACTGGATATTGTACTTCCTTCTTAATGGTGGGAAGTACAAGATGCAATAATATGCTTTTTATTTATAGATGATGGTCCAGAATACCTCAGACTGTGGGAACTCTGAAATCTACACTGATGTAACAATATCCTGATTTTGATCTGTCTTGAACTCTCCATAGTCATAGTATATGTGTCTTACCAAGGACTCCAGTAGATATGTTACTTCTTGTTTATCAGTCCTCTTAATATGATGTTATTTTTAGTGTATACCATTGTGTTGTTCTTGCATATGTCCAGCTGTTTCTGGTCCCTTTGGATTGCATTATGACAGGACAGAAGAGATAGCATAACCTTGGGGCAAGACCATGAAACCGTGTAAAGAAAGACTGTTGTCTGTCTCAAAAAAATGCAAATTATTCTCCTTCCAAGTAAGAATGAAAATAAATGTATTTACCATATCAGAGGCCACATATCATGTATCTAATGTCGTGTTAATCTGTTTAAGCAAAGATATCACCTTTGGTGTACCACTTGTAATAGAGGCTACTGATGGTTTGTATTCACAATAATCAATTATCTTCCAGAATTTGTCTGTCTTTTGATGCATCACACTGGCATATTTAATGCTATTTATAGGTATTTGAAATTGGGACTAATCTCTGCTATTCCTACAGAATATAGTATGATTCTGATGTGTTTTCTTTGTGCCTTGGAGGGAGGTAGCTTCATAGACTTCCCACTGACCTTCACCTATTATCATATCATAGTTCCTACCTCCAGAGACAAAAAAAACAGTTTAGGATTTTGGTCTTTTATTGACTATATCCATTTCAATTATATATTTGGCAATCAGAAAATATCAGGGTCTTTGTAGAACTATTGAATGTACTGTGAACCATATTTGATCACAAATTCAATTTAGTACCTAGTTCCTATATATACCCACTCAAAAGAAATTCATAAAATGCTATTGGTCCCTCAGCATCACTGTTAATACAAACTGTGTTTGGGTATTCCTTTTGCCTAGGGTATGAATACTGAATTAATAGGCAATATATATCTTTGGAAAGGATTAATCAAATATCTTTGCCATGGTATTACATGATCATTGCATTTGGGGACCACAATTTTCCTATGCTTAATATGTTCTAGCTCTGAACACTGACTCAGATCCAGAAATTGGTCAAAGATAAGGTTTTATTTAGAATGGCTGTCCATGGTGTCTTGATTATATATTTTTAAAATATATATATTTTAAAATGAATATGGTTTTGAACCATAATCTAGCCAGCTATTCTTCTATTTTGTCCTTAGGAATGCTTTTCTATCAACTATCTCCTCTGCTCTTTACAGATAATGATCCTGTATTGAAGTATCCTTGCTCACTATAAAAATCCCACCCATCTTCTATTTCTGATGGTGAAACACCCCCACTTTATATTTTGAGATTCTGTCAAGCCCATTTCTACCAGAGAACTCAGTTCTATGATGGCATATTTTACTGACAGCTGTGGCCTATAGATAGCATCTACCTCTGATCTTTTCAGTGTCCATATCACCAGTACATTCTTTATTGCTTTGATAAAGCAACATGTCTTCTTGGACCACTCATCATCATATTCATCTGATGGATTTTCTGACCTTATATAGTATAACTACTTCATCATTTCAACTTCTTTGAGTTTTTCTATTCCTTCTTTCAACATCTCTCATAGTATATTTGGCATTACTACTTTCTATACTATGGGTAATAACTTTCTCCAAGCTGCTAAGAACCATCCTAACAGTTTTTATTACAGTTTCCTTGAGTTTCTTGCAGGATGTTACTTTCTATATCATGAGAGAAGGTTTTCATGTTGATAAAATCTTCTTTGCCAAACTTTATATTATGCCTCTCCAGTCCCATATGTTTTCTCCTGGTTCCTACTGGGACTTTTTGGCAAGTTCCCACAGATCTATCAGAGTACAGCCCTTTTTCTCTTAGCAAACCCAGAGCTTACCTAGCTATTTTATGTTGTGAATTAGTGCTTGTAGTTAGTCTGGTAGATAAGAGGAAAGCTATAAGAATATTGGAGGGAAACAATCTTCCCTGAAAAGGCAGAGACATCTGTATCATCTTTATGAAAGCTGGAATCATGCCTTTAACAGAGAGGAAACCTTAATTAATATATTCATTTATTTTAGATTTTATTTATTTGACAGAGAGAAACACATCTGGAAAGGAAACCCAAGCATGGAGAAGCAGGCCTCCCACTGAGAAGGGAGCCCAATGCAGGACTTGATCCTGGGACTCCGGGATCATGACCTGAGCTGAAGCAAACACTTAAGAACTGAGCCACCCAAGTGCCCTCCTTGTTTATTTATTTTGTTTGTTTGTTTTTTAATGCAATGACCCAGATCTTCCTATCCCATGCCTGATAATTCTACCCTTTTCCATTCAGGATCCTGACTTTTGTATTTCATAATTGTCAGTATGGAGAGTTCACTTTTCTCTGGAGCAACTTACAATCAAGTGCTGGCCATGTTCTGAAACTTTTTTCTGACCTCTCATAACAAGAGATGTGATTCTCTTCTTGCTACCAAGGAGACCCTCTGTTTTTCACATTTCTCAGTAAATAGGTAGTTAATCATTCTCTTCCTTTTATGGTCTTTTTTTCGCTCTAATTCCTCATTAATACTCAATAATGTTCACTGGACTCTATAGTCTTCATAATTATTGTTTCTTCCATATTTCTCAAATGCCTGATATATTGCATGCATAAGGGTATTCTCTTCTACCAATGGTTCACTTGCTGAAAAGTTTTATCAATTGTATGAAGTGCACATGGTAAAGATCATGAATTCTCTAACAACCACAAATTACCTGGAAGCTGGTGGAGAGTCCAACACCAAATCCTATTTAGGATCTGCTTTCTTAGAACAGTTCTGGTGCCAAATATTACAGTTTAGGTCTCCTGAAAAGCACTCTGAGAGGGAGATATGTGTATAACATTCATTCAGAAGTGATCTCAGGGTCCATACCAGCAGGGAAAGGAATGAAGAGGATTCTGCAGGGAGACAGATTGATCCATGATCTTGAATTGAGGTGACTCCTTAAAGTTGTCTGCAACTGGGGCTAGTCCCACTTTCACCAGTCATGGGAATGGGAGATATCCTTAGATAAGAAAGATTTCTTTAACAGATGGGAAGTCTCAGAGATGTTTTGGGGGAAATGTTTAACAAACAGCACTCCGGAAGATCAGGTAATGAGTGCCTCTGTCCTGACTAAAGGAATCCTTGGTGAAGCATTGTTTGTATATTTGAAATATGGAAACAACATCAATGAACATAAATAAAGGAATATATAAATGACATAGAGCAATAGACAATAATATGCAAAAATTAAAATCAATGAAAATAAATCTTCAGATACAATGTAGATGTTTCTTAAAAAAAGACAAAATTGAATACTAAAAATAACATACAGCATAACACATACATTTATTCTTTTAAAAAACTTATTTATTAACTTATTTGAGAGAGAGAGTGTGTGTGTGACAGAGATAGTGAGAGAGAACACAAGCAGAGAGGAGAGGAGCCCAACATGGGGCTCGATCTCAGGACCCAGGGATCATGGCCTGATCCGAAGGCAGGTGTTTAACCAATTAAACCACCCAGGTGCCCCTCATATCCATATATTATTTACCTAAATAAAAAATACACAGGCTAATTCTCTGCGTTTTTCATGTTTATAATCAAGTGTTTTGAAAATTAAAAAAATGACTAAAATGATCAAAATAAAATGATTAACAGCACTTATCATTGGAGAGGGATGTTAAACTAGAGAGAACCCCACAGAGAACAGCAAGTTTCTCTGAATATTTTCCTTCCATTTGTATGAAACTGTGAAGCTAGCTATTGATAGTACAAACATGTAAACTGTGGTTTCTAATTGCAAGGTGAATGTTCTTACCTCAACAGTGTTTAGTAGTCTCTTGAAACTTTGTCTAAACATTATCTACTTTATCTCAAAAGATCCACATTCTAATTTTCTCTTCATCTCCATGACCACCAGCTGAACTCATGTCTTATCCTGTTTGCTAAAATGATATAATGGTATCCATGTCTACTGTCTACCTCCTCCAATATATCTTACATCATTATTATGGCAGTAATAATATTTCCCAAATACACCAGTAATAATATCATTACCCTGTTAAAGCCTATTGATGACTCTTTGTTGCCTATTAAATTATGTACAAAACCCCCCAAAATAGAAAAAAATAAGGTAATAGATGATAAAAGTGATCTGGGATAGCAAACACCTAACAAAAGGACCCTAGAAGAGGAGTAAAGTAAAAAGAAAGGACTTTTTTTTCACATAAATTACATCTTTAATCTGTTACTCCTATTTATTTCTTCTTTTTTATAAGAAATCTTCAAATATGAAGATATAACATTCATATGTCTTGTAATTAGGGTAAACATATATTCTGCTTTGTTTAGGACTGTACTGGTTGACCTAATTATCCTAGCATGATCATTAAGTGTTCCTTTTACTGTCTGAAATGTCCCAGTTTGGACTAAAATGTATCTAGTCACTCTTTATCAATACTTGATTTTGGGAAAACAAAGATTCTTGTTTGTAGCCCTTAATTATGTTAAACTATTATATTTAAGCCTTAACAAATACAACTGTAGTAAAAATTATTGTAAACTGTTACATTAAGTTAAGGAACATCCTCAAGGTATTCAGAGGTAAAAAATGAATACTCTGCAAAATAATGAGAATAAGATATTAGCTCATCAGTAACATAAAATGCTAGAAAATAGAGCAAGGTGAATTAGGTGAAAAGTAATTGTGAATTACTTTTATTTTCTTAAAGATTTATTTGAGAAAGAGAGAGTGAGAGAGAGAATAGGGGGTGAGTAGAGGGAGAAGGAGAGAAAATCCTCAAGCATCCTCCTTGCTGAGCACAGAGCCCAATATGGAGTTCAATTCCAGGACCCTGAGATCATGACCTGAGCAAAAATCAAGAGTCAGCCACCGAACCAACTGAGCCACCTAGGTGTCCCAAGGTATTTACAGTTCTTACAGAAATTTATTTTGAGCCTGTAATTGTATTTCAATAGTCAGGTGTAAAAACAGAATTAAAACATCTTCAGAAGTGTGGTAAGACAGAGTTTATCTTCTATATACTACTTTTTTCAGGGGTAACATAAGGGTGTTTTCAAAATAAGAAATTGAGTAAGCCAAGGATTACTTATGAGATTCCAGAACTCTGGATTCACAAGGAGAGAGATAGAAGCATTCAGGTGTCACCTAGATGGCAGGACTAGAGAGCAAGCTTCACAGTTTGAAACACAGAAGACAAAACTTTGAAGGACTTTAGGTTGGTTAGGGGATTTAGTAGAATGTATAATATGATTGTTTAGAAAACCATCAGAATGTTAGCCAAAAAGATGTCATAGTAGCAGAGATATAAATATATAGTTTGAAATTTTAGTGATGGCCAATGAAAGAAGTGAGAGTAATATTGTAATTATTTTGGGAAAAAAGAGGAGAGATTCAGGACTATGTAAAAAAAGGTCAATCTCACTGATCAAAGTAGAAAGTAATAGATTATATCAAAAGTGTAAAAATAAACATATAGAAATACATTATTCACAGATATGAGGATAAAGACTAGAATAATTAAGCCAAGCATATGATAAAGTAGTTGGCTCTCAAAAAGGACATTAAAGTGGAGTGATTTGGGGAAGGAAATATTTTTCAATCTAGAATTTTCTAAGTTATGTGTATACATTTCCTTGATAAAGAAAATAAAAGCAAACAAACAAAATTATGCATGATGAGAGATACTATTAAACCATGCCTATACTAACATGTAATGTACCTTGGTTTTCTGGCTTTTGCAATCTCAAAATGCAGTCACATGGTCCATAAACAATATCAACTCTTAGCAGAGGAGAAATTTACTAGATTAATATTTACTCACATATGCATTCATTCATCTGACAAATCTATATGGGACATCTTTCACATGTTAATATTCTACTACATGAGAATTAATATATAAAATATAAAAATCAAAATAATTCTAATTTCAAGCATTTTATACTAGTGAAGTTATTAGACAATGAAATAGATGATGGAGAGCATGCTTGATGAACGTTATTAGTATATTAGTCAGAAGGTACTAAAGAAAAAATAAAATTCAGGATCATGTTCTATTTTTTTTGAAAGATTTTATTTATTTATTTGACAGAGAGAGAGATCACAAGTAAGCAGAGAGAGAGCGAGGAGGAAACAGGCTCCCTGCTGAGCAGAGAGCCCTGTGCGGGCCAATTGCAGGACCCTGAGATCTTGACCTGAGCCGAAGGCAGAGGCTTAACCCACTGAGCCACCCAGGCACCCCGGGGTCATGTACTACTTTTATGCAAGTGACAATTGTATTGACTCAAATATCACAATGGTATTAGAAAACTATTAATTTCCCTGAATATGCTATAATAATTAAAACCCAGCATTATGTAGATATATGTGTACATTTTATTCTGTTGAATGCTAGTCAGGGAATGAAGCCAACTTTTTCTTTTTATTTTAAGATAAGCAAGTATACTATTGAATGCACTTAATTTTCAAATTAAGGGCTGTCTAAATATTCAGAAACAAAACCTGATTGAGTATATTTTGATTTTATAACATGGTATTTTATTTAAAAAACTTTTTAGAACATGGTATTTTAAAGAGAAGTTACTTATACTAGAAAGAGAATAAAGAAGCAAAAGCTACTTAATGAGTCATGGATAGCAGAGATAAAAAAAGAAGACATGTACAGTATAAGAACAGAGTGAATTAGAATCAGATAGTAACAGAACCCTTGGGGAGAAATGTAAAAACAAAACAAAATTGCTGCAGTTTGGTGACAAAGGAATTATTCAGTTACTGGAGCTGCACTGGTTATTGAGTGATATTCTACATCAGGTATGCAGTGCTGCTTGGATGTTCATTCATGTATGTATATAAAGAGGGCTGAAAAGAGGAGGCAGTCAAATAAGCATCAGGTGGAAATCATTGGGGACAGGCATAGGCACTGGGAAGTTTCTTTTCTTTTTTTTCTTTTAATTTTATTTATTTGAGAGAGAGAGAGAGAGAGAGAGAGAGAGAGAGAGAGAGAGAGAAACACCACAGGCAAAGGGAGTGGGAAGGGCAGGCTTCCCGCAGAGCAGGGGAGCCTGATGGCGGGCTTGATTCCAGGACTCAGGGATCATGACCTGAGCCAATGGCAGATGTTTAAGGACTGAGCCACCCAGGTGCCCCAAGAGAAAAGGTTTGAGGAGAAAAATAGGCAAAATGGCTTGAGAGTTGGTAAGAAAGGATAAAATATAAAATATAACTGGAATCGTTAGGGATTTGAGTAACATTCAGCACTAGCCTCTCCCTTGTTAAGAATGTAAACAAAACTACTAACCATGGAAGTTAAAAGCACAGGAATATTTAAGAACTATGTTGAAGGACAAAAGAACAAGTCTGGTGGCTGAGTGAAGGCTGACTAGGAGTGAAGGAAGCTCAAGGGATTAAAATGATTTAGTTTTCCATCTGGGTGGCATTACAATTATGTTAACTTCAAAGAAGTAGGGAAGAAGGACAGGAATTTATTTAAAAGAACATCATGGGGGGCACCTGGGTGGCTCAGGTCATGATCTTGGGGTCCTGGGATTAAGCCCCATGCAGTGCTCTCTGTTCAGCAGGGAGTCCACTTCTCTCTTTTCCTCTGTACCTCTGTACCCGCACTTGTGCTATCTCTTTCTCTCTCTCTCAAATAAATAAATAAAATCTTTAAAAACAAATCATGGAACGGAAAAAATAGAAAGAAGGAATTTTAAAACAAATCAATACATCATTATTAAATTGTTTTAAGCTTATTAAATTGATAATCAGTTAATAGAAGTGCTCCAGATATATGAAAACTTTCTCAGAACTGGATTAATTTTATCTTTTTCTTAAAGACAGAATTGAATTAAAGACACTCTATAAACATAAGACATTACTTGAGAATATATTCATGTATATCAGTATATGCCATAATTCTCTGCTCCCTGTCCTAATATACTTACAAGGTTAATTTTAAGTACTTTATTAATAAAACCTTGGTATTACATTTTCGACTGCTGAAACTTGCTTTACTTTGATGTTTTTTCCAGGAAAAGTTTTCCTTTTTCTCTGATGACATTTGAATTATTGAAAGATTGTGTCTTGACTATAAAATTAACAGAATGTTGAAAGGCATCTAAATCTTTTTGATGTGATATATATTTCATGTTTATTTCCTTTCTCTGTTGTGGAAATGATCCTAGTTATTTACAGTTTGTGTAAGGAAGAAGTAAGAAAAACAAAATTTGTTCTTATTAAAATTTTGTTGCTAGGAAAAAGCAAGTTATTGCTAACCTTGTCACATTTCCCATACTACTATGGCAAGTCACATGGACTTTTAACAAAAAGAACTACCACTGTGGTATTTTTTAAATTTCACAAAGCTTGATATGATTTTTGTTTCTTTCTCTATCTCAAATTGTGAACTTCTTCAAAATACAGAACACACACAATATTGGAGATATTAGAAAAACCCAACAAAAACTATTAAGTCCTATCATTTCTAGAAAAAATATGCATATCTGCTAAATATTATATCTAAATTTTTGAGGACAAAACAAAAGTTTCAGGATAAGACTTGCATATAAACTGAAGTAAACATAATATTGAATTGCACTTATACCTGTTTTGCAAGGTAAATATGAAAAAAAGACAAATGTAAGAAAAAACTACTCGTTCTGGTTATTTATATGAATATATAATATGTATATATATAATGTGCATAATATATAATATGTACATACACATAATGTTTACTTATATATGCAACATTACTATATATAATATGTATATATATAATGTGCATAATATATAATATGTACATACACATAATGTTTACTTATATATGCAACATTACTATATATAATATGTATATATATAATGTGCATAATATATAATATGTACATACACATAATGTTTACTTATATATGCAACATTACTATAACTGGTGAAATAAAAAAAGATATTGAAAGGCAGCAGGTCATTTTTTAGTAATAATGATTGAAATGTAAGAGTTTATATGAAATTAATGTGCCTATTACTATGCTAGGACATGAAAACTCAAGTTCAAGGGAAATAACTGAACTGGTCTTTTGAAGTTTAACTTGAGTGAGCAAATAGGAAAACATTGCAATTTAGCACAAACATTATTTCAGCATAAAAAGGAAGATCTTTTAATTGAATAATGCATATCTTCTCAGGCTATGTTCATTTGTTTTCTTTTCCTTAGGATATATTAAAAAACATATATGACTTGTTCTTTTATAATATTTATTTAATAAAGATTATATTATGGATTTGTAAATCAAATCGGCATTTGTAAAATCAGCGGTCTACTCAGATTTTTTTTAATGATTGTTTTATGACTAAACTATCATAACTTGTGTAGGAGTGACTTTTTTTTAAGATTTTATTTATTTGACACAGAGAGCACAAGTAGGCAGAGAGGCAGGCCAGGGGGCAAGGGGGGGGCGGGCGGCGGGGAAACAGGCTCCCCGCAGAGCAGAGAGCCTGATGTAGGGCTTGATCCCAGGACCCTGAGATCATGACCTGAGTCGAAGGCAGAGGCTTAATCCACTGAGCCACCCAGGCCGCCCCTAGGAGTGACTTTTTAGAACATTTTATTACATAAATGTTCAAGCACACACACAACTAAAGAAAATAGTAAATGTACCACTTTATAGCCATGTCTAAGCCATAATTGCTGCAATTGAACCAATACTATGTTTGTTCTTTGTCACCTGAAAATTTTAAAGCAAATTCAAGAAAACAATTTATTTTACTAATATGGCAGTATTGTTCTAATACTTAAATATTCTAATATGAATCTTTCACCAAGATGTTATTCTTCTTTAATATAACCATAATGGTATTCTTTCCCCTTCAAAACTAAAAAAAAAAAAATCCTCAATATTAAACTAATATACCCATTCCATGTTCAAATTTTCCCAAGTATCAAAAATTTAATTGTTGCAGTTGGTTATTTGAATTATTACAGATTTTAAATCTATATCTCTTACTATAGTTAATGTAAATTATAAATATATATGAATGTACATAAATCTGTATATTTCTACCACAAATATTTTCCCAAGCTTTTGAAAACTATATTACTGAACTATTATATATATTGGAGTTTTAAATGTTATTGAGTGAAAAGTATGTGTGTGTATGTGTTTGTGTTTGATATATATAATTTTTAATCTAATCATAACTATTAGGATAGATTTTATGCTGTAGCCTAAGAGACATATAGCATGAGATTGATAGTTCAAAATGCAGTTTTCAAAATTAATTAATTAAAATATTAATAAATATTTACTGAACATTAAGGACCTATTGCTATGCCTCCATTTGTGTACAAGGAAGACAATCAAAACAAAAGAAAGAATTTGTAATTTCCTGGAATTTTGTTGTGCTAGGGCAATGTGGAAAATCTATTAAATATTATGCAAAATGGAAAGATATATTTGAGAACATGTAGAGACAACTGATATACTGAAAGTAATGGAATTTTGAGGGAAGAGATATCATCATTGGCTGGAAATAATTTTCCCAGAATAGGTGGTAGTTTCATTGGTTTTGATGGCAGTAACTTTCACAAACTAATGTGGAGGTAAGTAAACTTATTGTTTAGGGAGGATTAAAAGAACAAAGCTACTAAAAATTAAGTATTTATATGAAAGAGTGATTTAAAATGATAAAATGGTATATTTGTATTATAAAATTTCTATTTCAAAAAATTAAAGTATCTCAGTTATGTTATAATGCGGGGAACAATCCACTCTAGGCATTTTAAGCAGAAAAGGATTTGATGTGAGATATCTGGTAATTATGAAATGTCTTGAAAAACTGGAGAAGAATGGTAGAGTGTCTGCTAGCACTACTGAGTTAAAGAATAAAATCTTTAGCTAGGATGCCAAATCAGAAATATGAGAGAAACTATATCAAGAATAAATTTTTTTTAGTAATTAAAAGAATTCATTTATTCTACATGCCAACTAAATATACCAGGTTGGTACAATCCAGGGAATGGTGCCATATCAAGGATTCAGCATTTTTCTCCTCTATTGGAACATTAAGCAGCAAACATGAATAGCTTTGGTGAAGAGGAATACACATTGTAGTGTTTATTCATAGCCTCCATTGCTGCCACCATCGCCATTCTATTCATGTTCTCTTTGAGCTGACACTGATATGCTTTCAAAAATTGGCTGATGTAAATCCATGGCATAAATTGCCCAGTCTATTTTCTTTTAGGAGTTTTCTCTAAAGGAGGAGCCCTTTTTAACAACCACATAAATTAGAAATATTGCCAAAATCTGGGTGCATTCTGAGAAGGCTTTTTTCTTAATTCCATTTAAGAGCTGCTGTCACCAACCTTGCAATCTTGTTTCTTTCAAGCACCTCACCATCTTGCAACTGATCATGAAAAACCTATAAATGTCCTGTCTATACACACTTTCAGGAAAAGTAAATAACTTGATGGGTTACTTGAGATTCTTCCTGCCAGGATGATTCTCCTTCCCTACTGTTTCTTCAGAGCTTCTCCTAGATGGAAATGTTATGTTATAATACTCCACTTCTGACGAATAGCAAGATATAGTGCATTAACAACCTATAAACCAGATGTGAATATTTTTCCTTTTGGACAACAATCATATGAAGCACCATTCGAGGATACAAGCGGAAATAGATATACTGTAAATATGAGCAGCTAAAGCATCTTTCTTGTATTGTTACGCTGCTGTCAAAACATGCTGTGTAGCCTGCTCTTAAATATACTGCTTTCACTTAATGATAGAATTTTGCTGTATACACATAGCTGTATGAGTTGAAAGATAAAATTATATCCACATGATTTGGGGATGGTCAGCTCAATCATTACTTGGTGTCCATGGTCAGGTCTTTCTTGCTTGTTTGTGGAACTCAGCAAGGAGCTGTTTCTCAAAATTTGAATAATTATTTGCCAAAGGGAACATTGCTTTTCAACAAAACACTGCATGATGTTTCTTCCATGGGGGCATATCCCAGGCACCATTATGTTTACACGTATTCCACTAATAGTCTGAACTCTATTGTGTCTGTTGAGACATGAAACTGAAGTTCAAGTGGTAGTTCAGCTTACCCTGCTATATGAGAAAGTCAGCATTCTTTTGTTCTGGAAACCACTTGAAGCAGGTAGCCTGACACGTTCTTTAGTAGATACAGAAGAACAACACACAATCAAAATGGTAAATAGTGCATAAAAATCTAAAAAGCTCAGCAATTTGGGGGAGGATTTTTTAGTATCAGTCAGCACAAGACAAAGAACCTCACCTTTCACTTCTGAGATAATAGCCTGACATTGGACCTCCAGAAAATTCACTAAAATGACAAACTCCTCAGTGTTTCTGACCTTAATTTCCCACTTTTTCGTATTCAAATTTCTTACTAAGGTATGTGGGATACGTGCTATTTCCTGAATTGCTGAAGCTTCTGAGCAGAGCAAACTCCTGTCAACACAATGAAACTTCATAATGATTATGGGATGGCCAAAGTTCTTCAGAAGTAAGTTATCAAAGAACTGTGAATTTTGACTCACCTTGAGAAACTAGTCAAAGTTTATTACATCTATGGTCTATTAAAGTAATAATGGTCTTGCCTCCTTTAAGTGCCGCCACTGGCAAGTGCTATTTCTGAAATGCTCTTTGTAGTGCATTGTTATGGTAATAACACCTTCTGTATCCAAATCTTTCTGTTGTTCTTTTCCACATTGACTCTGGGTTTTATCATGATGCTTTTTTGGCCACTTGGATATTAACATAAATGGCAGGCAGAGACTTGAAAAATCCTTTGTGCTTTAGATCTTGCTTTTTTATTTTTGCAAACGTTTCTGACCCTATGAGAAAGTGAGATGCATAAGGGGTAATGTAGAGGACAGTAGGAGAAGGAAAGTAAATGGGAAGTAGGGTAATCCAGGGAGAGAAATGAAATAAGAGAGACTTTGGACACAGAAACAAACTGAGGGCCTTGGAGGGAGGGAGTGGGGAAATGGGAGAGCCTGGTGGTGGGTACTGAGGGCACCTATTGCATAGGGCACTGGGTGTGGGGAATGGGGACTGAATCTTGGAACACTGGGAAAAAATAATTTAAGTAACAATTAAAAAAAAAAAAGTGAGGTTAAGCTCCTGGTAATGAGAGCATATAGAAAAAGTATTAGTACTTCCAGCCAGTCAACTCACCATGCCAGTGGAAGCCCAAATGCATAACAGCCCAGCGAACACCATGTGGAAGAGAGAAGGCATCTCAGTTGAACATGGTCCAAAGTGTAAACCCTCAGAATTATAATTAAGTAAGGTCCCTGAGCTGAAAGGTAGGTATTAGGGAGAAATAGACAATTAATTAAAAAATTGGTGCTTGGAATTAACAAACATCTAAAACATATAGCAAAGTCTGTGGAACTAGGTGGGAGGTAGAGGATGGAGAGGCATAAGGAAATAATTTGACAAAGACAAGAAAAATGACAAATAAATAGTCTACATTGAAAAAAAACAGGGAGGAAACAATTATTGGATGCTAGAAAATGATGACTCATGTAGTTTGAAAACAATTGTGAAGCCATATAGAGTCAACTGATCTCTGATAGAGATGCACAGGCAACACAATGGAACCAATAGAGCAAAGGGAGCTTTTTCAACAAATGATGCTAGAACAGAATCGACACAAACAAAAATGACTGTAGACACAATCTTATATTCTTTGCACAAGTTTACTAAAGTAGATCATAGACCTAAGTGAATATGCAAAACTATAAAACTCCTAGAAGGGCGCCTGGGTGGCTCAGTGGGTTCAAGCCTCTGCTTACAGCTCAGGTCCTGGGATCAAGGCCTTCGTTGGGCTCTCTGCTCAGCAGGGAGCCTGCTTCCTCCTCTCTCTGCCTGCCTCTCTGCCTACTTCTGATCTCTCTCTCTGTCAATAAATAAATAAAATCTTAAAACAAACAAACAAACAAAAAACTCCCAGAAGAGAGAGAAAAAATTGATGACCTTGGGTATAGTAATGATCTTTCATTCAAAACACCAAACACAATCCATTAAAGAATTAATGGATAAACTAGACTTGATTAAAATTAAAAACTTCTGATCTGCAAAGATACTATGAAAAGAATTTTAAGACAAGTTATAGATAAGGGAAAATATGTGCAAAGGACACATTTGATAAAGGACCCTTATTGAAAATATGTAAAGAATTCTTAAAACTGAACAGTAAGAAAAACAACCCAATTAAAATATGGTCCTGAGACCTTAACAGATACCCTATCAATAGAAAATATGCAAATAACAAATGAGCATATGAAAAAATTCACATCATATATCATAAAGATCAGAGAAATATAAATTAAAACAATAATGGTATACCACTACATACCTGTTAGACTGGCCAAAATCTGAACATTGACAACATCAAATGTTGTCAAGGATGTTGAACAACTAGAACTCTTGTACATGATAGTGGGTAAGCAAATGGTATAATCAGTTTGGTCGTTTCTTAAAAATCTAAACATACTTTTGTCATAAAATACAGCAAGTACACTCCAGGGTATTTATCCAAAGGAGTTCAAAATTTATGTCCACACACAAACTTACACACAGATATTTATAGCAGCTTTATTCATAGCTGTCAGAAGTTGGAAGTAATCCAGATGTCCCTGAATAGGTGAATGGATACAAAAACCGTGGTGTACCCTGACAATGGAATATTATTCATAATGGAAAAAAAAAAAAGCTATCAGGTCATGAAAACACATGGAGGGATCTTAAATACATATTACCAAGTAAAAGAAGTCATCTGAAAGACTACATGTTATATGATTCTAACTCTATAGTATTCTGGAAAAGAAAAAACTATAGAGACAATAAAAAGATCAGAGGTTGCCAAGGGTTGAAGGGAGAAGGAAGATGAACAGGCAGAGCACCGAAGACTTGTAGGGCAGTGAAAACACACAGTGTGATACTATAATGATGGATACATGTCATTATACATTTGTTCAATTCATAGAATGTACAACACCAAGGGTGAATCCTAAGGTAAACTTTTGGGGTGATTATTATTTGTCAACTTAAGTAATTCAATCATTAACCAGTGTACTACTCTGATGGGGAAAGTTGATGATGGGAGGGTCTATGAATGGGGGCAAGCAGGGAGTATATGGGAAATCTCTTTTCCTTCCCTCTCAATTTTTGCTGCAAACCTAGAACTGCTCTAAAAATTGAAGTCTTTTCTTTTTTTAAGATTTTATTTATTTATTTGACAGAGAGAAACACAGTTAGAGAGGCAACACAAGCAGGGGGAGTGAGAGAGGGAGAAGCAGGCTTCCCACCAAGCAGGGAGCCGGATGTGGGGCTCGAGCCGGGGACTCTGGGATCATGACCTGAGCTGAAAGCAGATGCTTAACAGCTGAGCTAATCAGGCTCCCCTAAAAACTGAAGTCTTAAAGACAATTGTTAAAAGTTGCCTGCAATAACTGGAGTGATACAAAATTTACCTAATGAACACATGGACCTTAATCTCCAGCGAGAATGTCTCTAAATTGCTTTGAGCCATACAGTAATGTTCTGGGAATCCAGTTTTGTTTTTTCTTCTTTTTTTTTTTAATCTCCCTCTTAAGACATATCACTGTTAGTTACAAATTCCAGAAAGGTTGTTCTGTTCTATTTCTGAGGTCAGGGATTAATTCTTCCATTATTTGAAGACTTTCTCTCAAAGAGTTATTTGGCAAGTTGAAAAATATTTTTGTAATTTTGTGTGTGCAGCTCATGGATTTCGGTGGCTTTTCTCATTATTGCTACTATTTTGGTAATCTGGCCAGATACTCTGGTATCCAGAGTACATATGGTTAAAAATAACAAAATAACATATGCTTCATTCTACTTTCCCAGCTGCCTCCTTTCCAGGTCATGTTGAGTTATTTAGATACAGAAAATCTTTCGGAGATATGTTCCTGATAAAATTTCAGTCTTGGAACTGTTTCTTAAACTCCATTATTAGTCTTTGGGCACCTGGGTGGCTCAGCGGGTTAAGCCTCTACCTTTGGTTTGGGTCATTATCTCAGGGTCCTGCGATTGAGACCTGCATTGGGTTCTCTGCTCAGTGGGGAGCCTGCTTCCTTCTCTCTCTGCCTGCCTCTCTGCCTACTTGTGATCTCTCTCTCTGTCAATTAAATAAATGAAATAAAAAAAAACAAAACAAAACAACTCCATTATTAGTCTTAGTGTTTTGCTAAGCATTAACAACCTAAGATTCAATATCCTTGTTTGCTCATTTTAAGTTCTAAGACACACGTGTGTGCATTTGTCAAAGCTCAATAAATAATGTTTGTTCATTTTATTGTATAAAGTTTTATATAAAAGTATAAACAAATATTAAACTATGTAATGACATGTATGCCAAAATATTCAGGGAAAATATGCTGACATCTGAGATTTGAAAGGCAACAAAAAATAAGATGGAATAATGGATGGATAGAGGGATGGATAGTATATAGGTATTTGATAAGCAAGCATAATAAAATGTCATGGTTGAATCTGATTGGTCGGTACATAAAGACTTCATTGTAAAAATTTTCTGAACTTTCCTCTATGTTTGAAAGTTTTCAGAGTAAAATATTGGGTTGGGGAGAGTTCTAGGACAGATTTATTACCCTCCTGAATGTATGAAAATTATTATTCTCTTACAGAAATTCTCTGATAAGTCTCTTTTCTTGTTTAAAGCTGTTACTAATGCAAATGGTGACTAGTGTTTTTGAAACTTCATAAAAAAAATTACTCCTTAAAAACACTTCCTTATTTTCAATGTTTGTGTTTGTTTTGTTTAGATTGGTGTTTGAGCTGTGATTTGCTCAATAAAGGATTCTGATTCATTTTCATGTTTTCTAAAAAATCAATTAGAACTTTGTCGTCAGCAATAGCATTACAATTACATGCGTCATTTTTGTTCTCCTGTAGTAATTGCAAATTAGTCAATCTTTATTTATCTTAAGGGATTGGCAGCTTCAATCAATAAGAAGCAATGTGACAAGGTATCTAGTTCAGAGTATTAGGTGACTCCAGATAGACATAGAGATAGTCCCAGTTGCTACGGCAAAGCCCCAGAACCATCTTCACATGGAACAGCGCTCAGAATCTTCCTTCCTAAGAAAATAAGCCTTTATTTTGTCCTGCTTGTTTACCCAATGAGCATACTGAGCCTTTATTATGAGGAACAGAGTACATATGGTTAAAAATACAAAATAGAACTAGAACACAACTCTTCAGCTTCCTTTACAATGAAAGTTACACTGAACTCATTGAATAGTTAAAGGTTTAAATTTACTTTAAAGTCAGTACCCCTATTCATTTGTTTGTTTTTACAGTCATAGCAAAAAATACAACTTCAATAAAATGGGATAAAATAAATGTATTTTCTTATAAAAATTAAGATAATTAGGGGCGCCTGGGTGGCTCAGTTGGTTAAGCGACTGCCTTCGGCTCAGGTCATGATCCTGGAGACCCGGGATCGAGTCCCACATCGGGCTCCCTGCTCGGCGGGAAGCCTGCTTCTCCTTCTCACTCCCCCTGCTTGTGTTCCCTCTCTGGCTGTGTTTCTCTCTGTCAAATAAATAAAATCTTTAAAAAAAAAAAAAAATTAAGATAATTAAAAATTAAAAAAGGAGAATCTAGCAAATGAGGTCAACCAAAAAAAAAATTGTAATGTATCTCTCCTAATGGTATACACTTTTATAACTATAAGACAAATTTATATAAAACAAAGCAGATTTTTTCGCAACTTGTATCCTTAAAATAATACAATGGAAATTTTATATTTTTAAAGTTGATATCCATGAGTTCATTCACAAAATTTGTAATAGTCTCTATAATTGATGCCAATAAATTCTGGTTAACTTTGGTAGCATTAATATTTGGGGATCAATCTTGGTTCAGGGATTGTTTTAAGAGCCTAGTTTCCTAACGTAGTTAAGAAAGGGATCTGGGACCTGAGCCACCGGAGCCGCCAGAGCCGCCAGAGCCACCACAGCTGCCCCGAAAGCGGCCAGCGTGGATTCTATTTTTACACCGCTGCCCTTCTCTCCCGTTTTTCTCCACACCGTGGGCTGCGCCCCCAGGGAAGGCGCTTTTACAGACTTTCGTGGGACCGGAGAGGCCCCAGGTCCCTGGGGGAAGACAAAGTCGCGCGATCCAAAAGGAGATGTGGCTTTGAGGTGCTGGAGTGAAACGACAAGCGGGGGCTGGGGCAGAAATCAATACAACCTCTGCACCAGCCCGGCTGGGACAGACTGCCAACCGGGAGGCTGGAAAGAGCCCCTCCCTGTGTAGAGGCTCTCTCTGGGAGGGAGGTCTGGGCACAGACATCTTGCTCCGACGGACTGAAACGGACCGGCACGCCCCGCCCCCAGAAAGCAAGCCAGAAGCTCAGGAAGACAACATTCCAATGCAAAACCCCAAATCTGGGGAAGGCAATTTATTAAACTCCTGGCAGGGACTACAAGTACCAAAAGCCCCTTTCTTATCACAACGTGATACCCAATACAACACCCCATAATATTTTTTATTTTTTATTTATTTTTTATTTTTTTAATTTTTTTATTATTTTTTTCTCTTTTTTACCCTGAAATTTTTTCAAACACACCCCTGTATCTTCTGCTTTTGTTGTTTCCCTTTGTTTCTCTATTCGCTCCCTCCGTTTTTCCCTTTCTTCTCTCCTCTTTCCTTTATTCTCTCTTTTACGTGTAAATGTAGATACAAGCTCCAAGTCAATCCCACATTCCTACTCAATACTACCACTATATACAATCGGTTCTAAGCCCCCTAAACCTTTTGAAAGTGGGCTACTCCAACAATAACAACAAGACAAACTCGGGAGCCTCTGAAACACATTACTTGCCCACAAGGAGTGTCTGCCCTCACCTTCCCACTCTAGTTTGTCAGTGTATCTGTGTAATTCTCTTTGCTTTTATATTATATAAATACTGGTCTTGGGGGTCATATAGGTTGGACTTTGCTTTTTGATCTCTTCACTTACCGTTGATAACCCTTTCCTTTACGCTGTAACAGCTTTGTACCATATAAATCCTATCACTGGGCCCCGCTCTGGCAGGGGTGTCTTTTCTTGCTTCCACTCTTCCGTTTTCTTTTTTCTTTCTCTTCCCTTTTCGGTAGTGAACTCTGGTTGCTCCAAAACCTTCCAACGACCAATCCACCTAAATAGTGGCTGATATATCTAGCCATACACCCCCTCAACCACTCCTCGCCACAATGACTCGGAGAAGGAACACCCAACAGAAGAAGAACCCGGAGACTGCAACTTTGGTCACAGAATTACTGGAAATGAACATAAACAATATGACAGAAATGGAATTCAGGGCAGCAATAGTCCAAGCAATAGTAACAGAAGTGAAAGCTGAGGTTAGAAAGGCTTTAGATGAGATGCAATCTAATTTAAATATGCTAACAGTCAGAGTAAGTGAAGCTGAAGATCATATCAGTGATTTAGAAGACAGATGGAATAAGATGGAGAAGCAAGAGAAGTCTTGGAGCAAACAACTAAAATCCCAAAAAAACAGAATAAGGGAAATGAATGATGCCATGAAACGCTCCAATATCAGAATTATTGGAATCCCTGAAAGAATTGAGAGAGAGAGAAGCCTCAAAAATATTGTTGAACAAATCATGGATGAAAATTTCCCAAATCTGAGGAATGAAACAAATGTTCACGTCCTAAAGTAGAGAGGACACCCCCCAAGATAAATGAGGCCAGAAAAACTTCCAGGCACCTAATAGTAAAATTCTTGAATCATTAAACCAAAGAATATGTCTTAAGGGCAGCTAGGGGAAGGCGATCCCTTACCTATGGAAGGAAGACCATCAGAATGACGTCAGACCTTTCCACAGAAACCTGGCAAGCCAGAAAGGGCTGGCAGGCATATTCAGGAAGTTACAAGACAAGAATATGCAACCAAGGATAATGTATCCAGCAAGGTTGACATTCAAAATGGAAGGAGAAATAAAGAGCTTTCAAGACCCCCAAGGTCTAAAAGATTATGCAGCCACCAAGCCAGCACTACAAGAAATACTAAGAGGGGTTCTTTAGAGGAGAAACGAACCCAAGAGTGACACAAAACAGAAATATACAGAGGTAACTTATAGAAACATGAACTCCACAGGCAACATGATATCTATCAATAATCACCCTCAATGTGGTACTCTCAATTGATGCAGAAAAGGCATTTGACAAAATACAACATCCGTTCCTGATCAAAACTCTTCAAAGTATAGGGATAGAGGGAACATTTCTCAACCTCATAAAATCTATCTATGAAAAACCCACAGCGAATATCATCCTCAATGGCGAAAAACTGACAGCCTTTCCTCTGAAATCAGGAACAAGGCAAGGATGCCCACTCTCACCACTACTATTCAACATAGTGTTAGAAGTCCTAGAAACAGCAATCAGACAACAGAAAGAAATAAAAGGTATCCATCTTGGCAAAGAGGAAGTCAAACTCTCTCTCTTTGCAGATGACATGATACTCTATGTGGAAAACCCAAACGACTCTACCCCCAAACTACTAGAACTCATCCAACAATTCGGTAATGTGGCAGGATACAAAATCAGTGCGCAGAAATCAGTTGCATTCTTATACACTAACAACGAAAAAATAGAAAGGAAAATCAGAGAATCGATTCCATTTACTATAGCACCAAAAACTATAAGATACTTAGGAATAAACCTAACCAAAGAAGTCAAGGATCTATACTCGAGGAACTACAGAACACTCATGAAAGAAATTGAAGAAGACACAAAAAGAGGGAAGAGCATTCCATGCTCATGGATCGGAAGAATAAACATTGTCAAAATGTCTATACTGCCCAGAGCAATCTACACTTTCAATGCCATTCCGATCAAAATTCCACCAACATTCTTCAAAACGTTAGAACAAATAATCCTAAAATTTATATGGAACCAAAAAAGACCCTGAATTGCTAAGGAATTGCTGAAGAAGAAAAGCAAAGCTGGGGGCATCTCATTACCTGACTTCAGGCTTTATTACAAAGCTGTGATTACCAAGACAGCATGGTACTGGCACAAAAACAGAGAAATAGACCAATGTAACAGAGTGGAGAGCCCACATATGGACCCACAAATCTATGGTCAAATCATCTTTGACAAAGCAGGAAAAAATATCCAGTGGAAAAAGGACAGCCTCTTCAATAAATGGTGCTGGGAAAATTGGACAGCTATATATAGAAGAATGAAACTAGACCATTCTCTTACACCACACACAAAGGCAAACTTGAAATGGATGAAAGACCTCAACATGAGGCAGGAATCCATCAAAATCCTGGAAGAGAACATAGGCAGCAACCTCTTTGACATCGGCCACAGCAACTTCTTTCAAGACACGTCTCCAAAGGCAAAGGAGACAAAAGTGAAAATGAACTTCTGGGACTTCATCAAAATAATAAGCTTCTGTACAGCAAAGGAAACAATCAACAAAACAAAGAGGCAACCCACAGAATGGGAGAAGATATTTGCAAATGACACTACAGACAAAGGGCTGGTATCCAAGATCTATAAAGAACTACTCAAACTCAACACCCAAAAAGAAGATGAACACATCAAAAAATGGGCAAGAGACATGAAGAGTCACTTCTCCATAGAAGATATACAAATGGCTAACAGACACATGAAAAAATGTTCAGCGTCACTAGCTATCAGGGAAATTCAAATCAAAACCACTCTAAGATTCCACCTTACACCAGTCAGAATGGCCAAAATTAACAAGACAGAAAACAAGTGTTGGAGAGGCTGCAGAGAAAGGGGAACCCTCTTACACTGTTGGTGGGAATGTAAACTGGTGCAGCCGCTTTGGAAAACAGTGTGGAGATTCCTTAAAAAATTAAAGATAGAGCTACCCTATGACCCTGCAATCACACTACTGGGCGTTTACCCCAAAGATACGGATGTAGTGAAAAGAAGGGCCATATGCACCCCAATGTTCATCGCAGCAATGGCCACAATCGCCAAACTGTGGAAAGAGCCAGGGTGCCCATCAACAGATGAATGGATAAAGAAGATGTGGTACATATATACAATGGAATACTATGCCTCCATCAGAAAGGATGAATATCCAACTTTTGTAGCAAGATGGACTGGACTGGAAGAGATTATGCTGAGTGAAATAAGCCAAGAAGAGAAAGTCAAGTATCGCATGGTTTCACTTACTTGCGGTGCATGAGGGGTAACCTGGAGGACAGTGGGAGAAGGAAAGTAAATGGGAA
>PITA01019164.1:22284-37026 GCA_004023965.1 Spilogale gracilis | reverse complement strand
TGACTTTCTCTTCTTGGCTTATTTCACTCAGCATAATCTCTTCCAGTCCAGTCCATGTTGCTACAAAAGTTGGATATTCATCCTTTCTGATGGAGGCATAGTATTCCATTGTATATATGTACCACATCTTCTTTATCCATTTATCTGTTGATGGGCACCTTGGCTCTTTCCACAGTTTGGCGATTGTGGCCATTGCTGCAATGAACATTGGGGTACATATGGCCCTTCTTTTCACTACATCTGTAACTTTGGGGTAAATGCCCAGTAGTGCAATTTCAGGGTCGTAGGGTAGCTCTATTTTTAATTTTTTAAGGAATCTCCACACTGTTTTCCAAAGAGGCTGCACCAGCTTGCATTCCCACCAACATTATAAGAGAGTTCCCCTTTCTCTGCAGCCTCTCCAACACTTGTTGTTTCCTGACTTGTTAATTTTGGCCATTGTGACTGGTGTAAGGTGGTATCTCAGTGTGGTTTTGATTTGAATTTCCCTGATAGCTAGTGACGCTGAACATTTTTTCATGTGTCTGTTAGCCATTTGTATATCTTCTATGGAGAAGTGCCTCTTCATGTCTCTTGCCCATTTTCCGATGTGTTCATCTTCTTTTTGGATGCTGAGTTTCAGTAGTTCTTTATAGATCTTGGATACCAGCCCTTTGTCTGTAGTGTCATTTGCAAATATCTTCTCCCATTCTGTGGGTTACCTCTTTGTTTTGTTGACTGTTTCCTTTGCTGTACAGAAACTTTTTATTTTGATGGAGTCCCAGAAGTTCATTTTCGCTTTTGTCTCCTTTGCCTTTGGAGACGTGTCTTGAAAGTAGTTGCTGTGGCCGATGTCAAAGAGGTTACTGCCTATGTTCTCTTCCAGGATTTTGATGGATTCCTGCCTCACATTGAGGTCTTTCATCCATTTCGAGTTTGCCTTTGTGTGTGGTGTAAGAGAATGGTCTAGTTTCATTCTTCTATATGTAGCTGTCCAATTTTCTCAGCACCATTTATTGAAGAGACTGTCTTTTTTCCACTGGATATTTTTTCCTGCTTTGTCAAAGATGATTTGCCCATAGATTTGTGGGCCCATATCTGGACTCTCCACTCTGTTCCACTGGTCTATTTCTCTGTTTTTATGCCAGTACCATGCTGTCTTGGTAATCACAGCTTTGTAATAAAGCCTGAAGTCAGGTAACGAAATGCCCCCAGCTTTGCTTTTTTTCTTCAGCAATTCCTTAGCGATTCGGGGTCTTTTTTGGTCCATATAAATTTTAGGATTGTTTGTTCCAACGTTTTGAAGAATGTTGGTGGAATGTTTTGATCGGAATGGCATTGAAAGTATAGATTGCTCCAAGCAGTATAGACATTTTGACAATGTTTATTCTTCTGATCCATGAGCATGGAATGCTCTTCCATCTTTTTGTGTCTTCTTCAGTGTCTTTCATGAGTGTTCTGTAGTTCCTCGAGTACAGGTCCTTGACTTCTTTGGTTAGGTTTATTTCCTAAGCATCTTATGGTTTTTGGTGCTATAGTAAATGGAATCCATTCTCTGATTTCCCTTTCTATTTTTTCATTGTTAGTGTATAAGAATGCAACTGATTTCTGTACATTGATTTTGTATCCTGCCACATAACAAATTGTTGTATGAGTTCTAGTATTTTGGGGGTGGAGTCTTTTGGGTTTTCCACATAGAGTTTCATGTTAATCTTTTTTCTTGAAAATTTTAGTCTTGGTTATTGAAGTTTTTCTTTTTGAGGCTTATTATATTTTTAGATCATCTCACTTGGAATTTATTTGCCTCTTATAAATCTTGGAAAGACTTTACTCAGTTGGACAGTAAATAAATAGTTTAACAGCTCTTTTTTACTTAAATCACTGTACCTCTTTAATTTGTAATGATATTACTGATTATAATAACATATGCGCCAACACTGTTAAGGTTCTTACTTTGTGCCAGACAATTTCCTCAGCACTTTACATATTTACCTATTTAATCCTTTCAGTAACCCTATAGCAATGTGTACTGTTATTATCGTTATTTTACCTTTTGGAAAACTGAAGCCCCGAGAGAGACGAATTTGCACAGAGAAAAAAATAGAAGTGGAAGCAAAGCAGTCATCATTTAACCTCTAAGCTCTAATACCCTTCTAACTGATTGAGTTTTATTCGTTCTTACATTTATGTCAGTAAATGGTTTAAAGTGGAGTTGTAATATCTAAATAATTATTATGTTTAGAAGGGTGAGACATTCCCCAAACTGATTTGTTTCATCAATCAAATTCTTATACATTCTAGGTTCTTTTTAGATTAGTTGATACTATCTATACTTTCCTCTTTCCTTGTTTTTATATCATAGTGATTTGATTTTGTACCTTAATAGGGTTTTAACATATTACCTTATTATATTATTCTTCCTCAAAATTATTTTATTTTTATCTACTTATTCTACCAGATTAAAGAAATAATTTTCTTCAGTTCTAAAAAGATGCTTAATAAGATTTTGCTTTACATTACACTGCATTTATAAATCAATTTGGAAGCAAATTTTCATTAAAATATTTTATTCATTTTAACTCTATTTTTACTAATAAATTGTGATCTATCAATACATTTCTTCACATGAGTCATATATATACACATGTTATTAAAATATTTCTAAGTATTAAAAAATTTTCCACATATTGAGCAGTTTTGTTGTAAGTTTTTAATTTAAATTTTATTTTTTGTGTTCCAAGATTCATTGTTTAAGCACCACACCCACTGCTCCATGCAATATGATTATGAATAAAGTTTTATAGCAATAACATTTGTCTCTAGTAATGACAAATGAGTTCTGTGGATCTTTAAAATAATTTTAATCTTTCAAATAATAATTTTGATATTAACAATTTTCTAATTATTTGTAATCTGTGAATTATGACTTTTTGGTTACCTTCTGTGACTTTACAGTTCTGATTTTTGTTTCCTGCCTTATTACATTGGCTACAACTTCTAGAGAATTTTAAATAATATTGTGGTAGCAGATTTTTAAACATTTTTAAAAAGCTACCTTAAATGAAATAAAAATTAAAAGCATGTACTATAGAATTATATTTTATGTATTTGTCCAACCTAAGCCCTATATTTCAGGGCAATTAGTGCAAAGTAAGCATGGGCATTGGCTTTTCTATTACCATTCTAGTCCAGCCAACCTACATTTTTCAGGAAAAATTACCATGGAATTTGTCTGCTTCATTTGAAACTCTGATTACAATCATCGAAATAATGGAAATAACATGAAGGAGAAATTTTTGAAACTCTTTACCTGGAATGAAACCCTGCTTGTCATCCCTACCTTTATCTCATTCTAGCAACTACTCCATTGTCAAGACAGTAATAGAGGGGCTGGAAAAAGCAAAATTTGTGCCAGGGATAAAATCAAGTTCAATTTTTCATATTTCCACTTCTGTTTTTTCAAATAGTACATAATTTTCTCTCTCTCTCTTTTTATCAGTAATGCTTAATTGTATGCCTTGTCTAATATTCATTCATAATCAAATCTCATACTTTTGGTTAAAAAAGCATATTTTATAACATCTCCCAATAAAGATTAATTTCTTGCTAAAATAATTAAAATGAAAATGAAATCTACACAAATGTATAATCTTCCAGTTACAGTCAAATCCCCTCACTATAATGCGTTTTAGATCATTCATGTTGGCATGGCTAACACATAAAATTCTGAAATGCTCAAATAATCTAATATAAATGTCTATGAGGACTCTGAGAGGGACTGTTTCTGTGACAACACATTTAATACCTCTATTGCTGCTTTCCTAGCCACAGAAAGAAAAGAAAATTACATTTGAGTCTGTTTCTTTATTGAAACAATTGTAAGATGGTTTGTAAGATGGTGTCTACAAGGTATATTATTGGAAATAATGAGGAAAATAAAAGAATATACTTGGACAAACTCTGATTTTGGACACATCAGTGTTCAGAGTCATGGTCTAGCACTGGCTAGCTATGTGACATTGGACAAATTACTGAATTTCTACCCAAGCCTTGCTTTCTTCATGTGTCTCATTATAATGAGATAATGTTTGTTATTTTCTGGTTCTGTAAATATCAGTTGCCAGAATGATGATGACAGTGTTCAGTTAAAAGATCTCTTCAATCTGACTCCTCTGAGAGAGTTTATACTTCATAATCATCACATTTTATGCAAATATTATTCGGATCCGTTCTATAGAGACTTAGCATCAGTGCACCGATTATCCAGTTCAACTCAAATAAATCACTGAAGAGCATGCTCGTGCAGGAAAACTTGAGGTCCTAGGTCAGGAGGTGAAAGTGTTAGATGTGAAACAAGCCTCAGTTTCTACATCTGTCAAAAGGAAATACTTGTGTTTCCTATCTTACATGATATGTTAAGATTAACTGAGATGACGTGCATGAAATTCATTATAAATCTGCAAAATATGATTTAAATATATTTTTCAAAACAGTGCGTAGAGATTGAAATGTTTTATGATAGGCGCCTGGATGGCTCAGTCGGTTAAAGCCTCTGCCTTCAGCTCAGGTCATGATCTCAGGGTCTTGGGATGGAGGCCTGCTAGGCCTGCATTGGGCTCTCTGCTTTGCTGGGAGCCTGCTTCCTCCTTTCTCTCTGCCTGCCTCTCTGCCTCTCTCTATCAAATAAATAAAAATAAATAAAATCTTTAAAGAAAAAAAAGAAATGTTTCATGATATCATAGAAGCAGCTAAGTATCATAAAACCTGATTCTCAAATGAAACAGGTAAAATTAGAAGAATTATATACTATATGTTGCTGATTTTCTAAAGTTTTACAAACCTAACCAACTGTAAACAAAATAATTTTTATAATTTGACCACTCAGTATTCTCAACTTTTATTTATTAAAATTAGACGCTGGGGAAAAAATGATTTCCAAGTCTTAATCCTTTTGATAATTATAAATCTTCATTGCATGACTTGGTAAGTCCTGTTGAAATCAAATGATTTGATAGTGTTATGTTTACTTTTTTTCCAAAGTTTATCATTCACTTCTTTGTATATTTTCCAATTTATTATATAACTGAAGTAAGCTTTCATCACTAAAACAGGGTAGAGAATGGTAAACATTCTTACTTGGGTTGGTAAAGATCTTTGTGCTCCTAAAAATCTCCTTGACTAACATTTTAAAAGCATAACTTTCTGTCTTTAAAGAAAAATGCTAAAGTTATTAGTACTACATTTATATGACATTATGCATTATCTTTCAAGAGACCGTTTATTTAGGGTGAGAGAGTGTGTTCCCTCACCTGAAAGCCCCTTCTTTCTCAGGGTTATTCCATTGCTGTTAATGAAATGTGTGATGACTCTTAGTGTCAGGGAATTAATGATACTCAGTAAGTAAAGAATGAAAAACCTGGGTGGATGAATTATGCTTCTTCTTCGGTTCTTTTCAAAGAGGAAAATTGAAAGATCCCATAGCATCACACTTATTATGATATTTAAACTACGAGAATTTCATCAGATAAAAGAAATGTTAAATGAAATCCTCTGTCTAAACACTCATGTCAAGAAAGGCAATTTTAGTTATGCAGTGGTGTAGCATTTTGTTTTTTCTGCAATAAAGCCATCAGATCAATAAAAAATTATGTAGCAGATTATTATTACACTGTGCTCACCATAGCTCTAATCGTAAATAATACAGCAGTTATCCTGGTTATATTAATTATAATTAGAATGCAGATAATGCAGACGGTCTTTTATTACTAGAGCCAAATCAATTTTCCAGTGTTATTCGATGCAAGGTCACACAAAGTTGTGGGAGCTTTTAGACTTCTTATGAAATAGCCTGCTTGCCTGTGTGAGGAGAGTTTGGCTCAGCTGTGTAAGGCACATTGACTGGAAAGAACATTGAAATAATTACAGCCATGAACCCTTGCCTATGATGGCAGGATTTCATTTTATAAAGTAAGCATAGCTGTAATCCAGCCTCCTTTATGGTAGGAAGCCTCATAAATCTTTCAGAGGAGACCAAGTCTTGTGTTTAGTGGTAAGGAGGAAATCAAAATGAATTCGTTTGCATTGTTCATTTCTCCTCATTGCCTTTTAGTTCCATACATGCTTGGCATTATATTTTTTTAAAGGCATTCCATATGTAATCATCTTGTAATGATAGAGGGAAACCACAAAACAAGAAACTAATAGAAATACATTAGGTGTTTAATATTGGCGGATGGGATGTAAGCTGATTTTACATGCTGTCACAGAAAGACTTTTATGAACCTGGTTTCCTTGGAAGACGCCATGAGATGAGAAGAAAGCAAGAGAATGAGACGAAGGTTACATTCAGAGGCAATCATTTTACAGATGCCTTTACGATGGCCGAAGGGAGGCAAGAGATCTAGACCCAAAGCCTGTGAGGTCAGAGAATGTGGTTCAGAATAAATCCATGTGTTTGGACACCAGAAAGGGACAGCATGGTATTTCTGGAATTACCATGGTTCTGAGCAAACCTAACAGTGATGGCTTAGAAGCAGGGTCATCGGTGTTCATTGATGTTCCCTCAGGTCATGGAGCCAACAGCCAGCCAGGATACCAGTTCAAGTGAGATCAGGCAGGTAATTAATGTTAAATGAAATCCTCTGTCTAAACACTCATGTCAAGAAAGGCAATTTTAGTTATTCAGTGGTGTAGCATTTTGTTATGTTCTAGACTAAGGGAGGAAAGGAATAGAACTAGTACGGCATGTGTCAGAATATAAGTTGCAAATTTCATAACCTGGAGAAAGGCAGTGGTGTTAAAAAAATGTTTAATCACTGCTCTAATATATCTCTGGGACCAGTGTGGCCGGCAAAGACCATCAGTGCTTGGCCTCTGGCTCGAGAGACATTACCATTCTACTGATAATTAGGAAATGCATGCAGGTTGTTAAGAAACTTTCTTCTGAGAATTTAATGAAGTCGATGGTGTTTTTAAAAAACAAAAAAAAGAAAAGAAAAAGTGCTATTAGTGAAGATAGAAAATGGGAAAGTATTCCAAAAAGCAGAATTAAGAAATTATAGCCAAAATGGCAGCCAGGCTACAGCCAGAAGAAAAGAACAGCAGGCAATGTGGATGGAGATCCAGCTTCGGTTGTCTAGACACCCCCTTTTGAAGTCCCGGACAAAAGCATAGACCTCAGCCAACTGGTTCATAAATGGCCAGTTTATCAGGTTGAGCACTGGTCTCTGACTGCCTGTAAGAAAGGAAGGAGCACTTTCAGCCCTAAGGTTTCAAATCCTGTGCATTAAGGTGAGGTTGTGAGTCAATAAATGGCCAAGTTCCAGAGGCAGAGACTGGCAAAAGGAGGAAACTCTGTATGTCAGGACTTTAGAAATTATAGCACTTTAGAAATAAATCGTAATAGAAAACCCTTGTCACTGTTTTTTAAGCTTGTGAACTCAGGGACTTTCCATGTGCTTCTTTCTTTCTTTTTTTATTCATCACTATCAGTGAGGAACTAGGTACTATTAGGAGTATTTTACAGATGTAAAAACTGGGGCTTTCTAAAGTCATACATTTAGCAAGAGGTGGAGCGGGAATTTAAAGGTAAGTTTTTCGTAGCCTGATATCCTAGCTCTTAACTATTCGATACTGCCTACAGGCTAACAAAACTTACAGAGATCTAACTTACAAGATGGAAGCCATTGCAGCTTTGAAGGTCTCTCACCTAGATACTACATTTTCTAAGAATCTGAGACCAGGGAGAAGGAAGAGGTCTGTTCCTTTTTAACAAGCCAGAAGCCATGTATGGTCTTTTAAGTCTGAACAAGCTTCCTGACCATTTTGACCATAACAAGGATTCATAATTCTTCCCCCAGTAGCATATTTACATATTTTAAAGCCACCAACCCTTAAGAAATGCTTTTGGACTACCAAGAGACTTAGGCAAATTGTTTTTAAAAATTGAATTGTGTGGGATAATCCAAAATGGGCAAGTAAAGCTCTCTGTTTTACTATGAAAGCCTCAACTGCAGTATTGAAATTTTAAATCATTTTCCAAAATGTCAATAAAGCTTTTCTTTCTTCTCCTAAAACATCGGCTTTATTTAAACACGGGATTCTGAATGTTTCTGACCTGAAGCACATAATAGCACATAATAATGTTGGGGTGTTTTGACATAGCCTTCCTTTCATCTGTTTTGTTGGAGAAAGACGTTGGGAAGAAATGCATGGAAAAATAAACTGTTGAGCATGTTCTAATATTTAAAAAGAAATTATTTAAATACATGAGAACAATATTTGAAAATACCAAAATGGCTGAATGGACACAAACCTGTGAAAGTTGGAATTGAGAGAATAAATTTTATGGTAAAAGGAAAGTGGATGCTTCTTGATCAAAAAACAAAATAAATAAATGTCTTTGATCATGGCTACCTTCTGAAAAAGAGTTAGGAGTTGAAACAAAGACCACCTGAGGCTGACTGATTTATGTGAATGCAGTTCTAAAGCAGTCCAGAGTGTCTAAAAGATGTACCAAAATGTTAAAAAATTTGGGTATAATTCATATAGATTTATTTCTAAAATTGGAAACTTACTAAAGAGATATAAAAAGAATCATAATCTGTTGTATTTTAAGTGCAGAAAAAAGATTCAAGGTGTCCCTTTTCTTCCAGTCAGGGTAATTTAGATGTTTCATGCTGCATCATTATCATTTGTTTTCTCTCCACCAAAAGAAAAACACAACTTCCATCAGATCTGCTCCCAGAATATTTCAAGTTCAATTCTTTCTTTATACTGTCTCTTTCATATTTCTTCTTTGAAAATATATTTTATCCTCTATTATGAAAATATGTCTCTTGAAGACAAAGGCTAATTCTCGTATAATGCTTACTATGAGCTAGGTGCTGTATAGTTACTTTCAAATGTGAATTTATTTAATCCTCACAACAACTGCATATGGGGTAGAGCCTGTTATCTGTAGAGGGGGAAATGGAGGTACAAAGAGGTTATAAAGGTCATACAGCAAGTGAGTGGTAGAATGAAGCTTCAAACCCAAGCATGCTAACTCTGAGTTTACACTCAAGTCTAGCTCTGTTCTGCTGAATCTTCACCGTAAGATATCGCTAAAAATCAAACAGTTCCCCCCAACAAATAAGTGTCTCTCATTTCTTTCCCTTTCTCAAAACACTATGAATTCCATGATCTGTATCATAGAAGGTTGTTTGTTGTTGTTGTTGTTTTGTTTTTTGATAAAGTAGGTCTCTATCTCAGAGGTACCTTGAGTAAGAGTAGACATGTGAATTGCTATGGTAACTTCCAGTACTTGAATAATAGGATTTGGGAATTATTTTTAGTGCAAAACATAGGGGGAAAAATAGACTTTAAATGTGACCTTGTCAACTGAATTAACTTCTAGGCGATTCTACTTTAAAATGATACATCTAGCATTATCGTTTTACTGCTGAAAACTGGGAAGCTTTCCAAATTTTAACTTACAAAGTTATTGTACTTCCAAATGAGAAAAATGTCTTTTGGGGTACTTTCTTTTTCTTGAATACTGTGATAGATGGCTCTGTAATATCCTATCCAAATAGCCGATGTTGTCATTTAGAATTGCCCCTAAGAAGGGCATAAACAGGGCATGTTAGATTTTTGTTTAATTATTTACTCTGCAATTTATGTATTCCATTCTAGGTGGAATACTTACCATTGGCCTTTTTTTTCCTTTCCACTAAGTTCTCTACACTGTTTTCCTTCTCACATCCTGACCCTTCCTGTCAGTACTATGTAAGAGGGAGTGAAGTTTGGCACAGAATTAATCCTGCATCAAAAGGACGAAGCGCTATTTTTCAAATAGAACATTAGGCATCTCTTTTGTTCATTTTATGAGCTCTCCCTTTGCTTTCCCATATTTTTTTGCAGAGCCTGCATGACCACAGGGTCTGTCTCATAAGCTGCGAGTCACGTGTAATAGCTCCTCTAGCAAAATCACTCAAAAACGGGTCCCCTCTTTTCTCCCTCATCAGTTGCCTATGTCAGTAATAGAGAATTAGCTTTAAAAATATAATCTGATTGAGTACATTATGTTGACCAGCCTTGTACATTTCCACCCTGCACTTACTTCATTGTCTCTGTTTTAGAAATGGCCTTTATGCCTCCTGGTCTCAACATAGAACAGAAGGGACCATCTGGACACCACATATGAGGAAATCAGACATCTCTAGGTTAAATCATGCCCATAAGGACAATTTCTTGTCAGATAAGCTGCCGTGTTCTTAGTCTGATAACTAACAAAATTACAATATGGTAATTTTAACTGGAAATTGTCCATTTTTATCCTCAGATTTTCTCTTTTATCCCCACTGGTCACCACCCTGTGAGTTTTACTCTTATACACTAGCGCTCAAAACAACCGCCGGGTTTTTTTCAAGCTGTGGCAGCTGTAGAAGGTCTGGACAGAGAGTGTCGTGCTTTTGGCTCACGGGTCATAATGTGGTAGGGGTAGGAGCAGAGCATCGTGTAATGCAATCATTTGCTTTCTCCCTGATTTCTAGACACATGGCAAAATAAACAAGGCAGGAAATTGACGTGTAAAGAGTAATGGGTGGGTGTGGAGTCACTTTACTGTCGCTTGCCAGCCGGTGTGACCTTCAAGCCCATCACAAACTCTTTTGTTGACCTCTGGCATTCTGATCTGTTAAATGGGCTGTCTTTCCTCAGTTGTTTATAAGATAGGAACATATATACCATGGGAGCCTCATCCCTAGTCTGTCCTCTAGGCACTGACTACAAATGGGTTATCTTTTACTCATAGTGAACTTTAACTGTTGCCATCATTTAAAAAATCAGAAGATGTGGGCCACCTGGGTGGCTCAGTTGGGTAAGCATCTGCCTTTGGCTCAGGTCATGATCCCAGGGTTCTGAGACCCAGCCCTGCATCAAGCTCCCTGCTCAGGAGGAAGACTGCTTCTCTCACTCTCCTTGTCCCATGTTGACAACTAAGGGCTATGACACAGCCCCTTCTGTAGATAGCAGTCTTTGCCACAGTTCGCTTCAGTCCCCGTCTGGCCTTTGCACATTTCTATTACCTGTCTTGTCACCATAAGCATTTGAGTTTGTCACCTTTGATGTTTATAAAAACACATTTAGATTTAGTCGCAGTGTCTTGGACAAACACTCAATTCAGACCTTGAAAACCAGCTTTCTAATACTGGTTTTTAATCTTCTGTAGACCATGGAAATTTACTGGATGAGAGTAATTTCTTTGTGCATTAAAATCGTAATGATAGTTACATGATGAAATTATGGGAATTTAATGAAATAATTTGTATATAAATATTTTGTAACACCGAAACACTAAAACACTAAATCTATAATGACGATTTGGTACTTTACATATTTCTTTTTAAAGACAAATGCAATCGAATTTATTCATTAGACCTTAAGTCGCCCAACATTTCAAAATCTGATGTGGCAAGAATTTATCAGATAAATTATACAGAATACTTATTTCCAAATTTTGTCATGGGAAGATCTGTTGCACTGCATTTTTTCACATAATTTTTGAGTCAAGAAGTAGAGATAATAATTCACAAGAATATTATAAAATAAAATATATGTTCAAAAATTAATAGTGTTAGCTTGAAAAAGAGCTACACATCAACCAGTGGAGGCTCCAATAATAACCTACTGTTGTTGATCTCTTTTCAAATCTCCCATTGGTCTTTTCCAGAATGTCTGGATTACAAATGACTTTTAATGAGGTAACCATGTTGCAGTGGGTTGAAAATGCCTACCACAGGGCCTTGCTCATTTTAGGAGTTCAAAGAATGTTAAAGCTCAATGAAACAGAGCAAGAGCACAAACAGAAATAAAATCTTATCTTGCTACTTGACCTGACTTACCCTGTTCCCTTGCTTCAAACAAGCAGGACTAAATTGTGATTTATAATGATGCCTTGAAATTAATAACATCCTTCTGAAAAGAGTAGGGAATACTTTATACTTCCTCGTAATTATGTATGTCATTACTCACCTTCTCATTCATCTGTTTAACATCCTCCATGAGGCAGACAGAATTGGGTGTATAGTATTACCTAAGTTTGTGTGTGATAAAAGAAAACAGAGAGATTCAGTGCCTTTTCCAGGGTCATTCAGTAGAACTGGTAGGAGGACTATGGCTAACAGATTACCTGGATCTTCATTCCTCTTATCAAGAAAAAAAGTCCTCTGGGGCACCTGAGTGGTTCAGTCAGTTAAGCATCTGCCTTTGGCTCAGGTCATGATCCTGATGTCCGTGGCTCAAGCCCTGAGTCGGGCTCCCTGCTCAATGGACAGCCTGCTTCTCCCATTCCCTCTACTGCTTCCTGTTTGCTCTCTCTCTCTTTCTCTCTCTGTGTGTCAAAAAATAAAGAAAATCATAAAAAAGAAAAAGAACCTCTTCTGAGTCCTTGATGTACTTTAAGCATTTAAGAAATATTTATTAACTGTAAAAGACCTTTGAGTCTTTAAAATGCTTAGACACTAAGTAATAACTGTATCTTTACAATACAAAAAGCAAAGTTATTCATTTCTTCATTATACAATCATGTAATGAATATAATAAAAATCACACAAAAAATCAAGAGGCAAACAGCAAACTGTACATTTACCACCAGTAAAACAAAGCATTATATATTTATTCATTTTTAAATAACTTCTATGAATGGATAAGAAAACCACTAAAACTTGAACAAAAACTATATAAAGGATATGAAAATATAATTTAGACACACAAAAAATTAAAATGATTAACCCAGTATAGCCAGAGATTTCTCTTTTGTAATCAAAACTCATGAGTCCTCAGTGGTTCCTCATTGTTATGAAAATAGGGTCAAATTTCTTGGCATGTCATATAAATTCTTTGAATAACATGACCCCTTATTAGCTTTCTAGCTATACCTTTTACCACCCCATGTGCTCACATTCTACCCTGCCCTCCTGCATTTCAGCCAGTTCTGAGGATACGTTGTGCTATGCTGTCTCTTAGCCAATACAATCCCACCATCCCTTACCTCCTTCTATTCCAGAATATGCAAAATGTAAATCAATTACAAAGCACACTGTTTAGTTTAAATGACATTTTTTTTTTTTGTAGCAAGAGTTTCTGGAGAAAGGAAGCAGTGCATTGACTTATATTTTGCTACAACGTTCTTATTTTATTGGAAAACAGTAACAGTTTGTCTATGGAATTACATTATGAGTAGCACTGTGATACAGTATGTGATTATGTGCATATGTTGTAAGGAAAATCCCATCCTCAATTTACACAGTCTTAGAGTCTGTGTAACAATGCCCACCTGAGTGTAGTATTCCCCATATCTCACAGTGGGAAGTGTAATAACTACTGTGTGTTATTTTAGAGATGAACCTTCCAGTAGATGTTCAGTGGTACGCTAGCAATTGAATAACTATTAGATCCCTTTCTGGCCTCTTCCTTTTACTCCTTCTTAAATGAATAGAGTCAGAAATAAACTTATAGCACAACAAACCAAAGTCCAGGACCAGGTGACTTTACTGGTGAAATCTACCAAACATTCAAAGATTTAATACTTATCCTTCTCAAACTCTTCCAAAAAATTAAAAAGGAGGGAATGCTTTTCAAACTCATTTCATAAGGCTAGCATTACCTTGTTACCAAAGCTGGACAAGGACACCGCAAAAAAAGAAAATTATAGGTTAATATCCCTAATACGTAGACACACAAATTCTCAACAAAGTATTAGCAAACCAAATTCAACAATATATCAAAAGGATCATATACTATGATTGAATGGAATTTATTTGAAGGATACAAGGATGGTCCAACATCTGCAAATCAATCAGTGTGATATACCACGTTAACAAAATAAAGGGTGAAAGTCAAAGATCATCTCAATAGATGCAGAAAAAGCATTGACAAAATTTAACACCCATTTATGATAAAAACTCAGCAAAATGGGTATATAAGGAATGTATCTTAATACAGTAAAGACTGAATCTGGCAAACCCACAGTTGACATCATACACAATAGTGAAAAGATGAAAGCCTCTCTAAGATTAGGAACCTGACTAGAATGCCACTTTTATTCAACATGGTATTGAAAATCCTAGCCACAACAGTTAGACAAGAAAAAGAAGTAAAAGAAATCCAAATTTAAAGGAAGAAGTAAAACTGTCACTATTTGTGGATGGCATGTACTATATATAGAAAACCCATAAGACTTGACCAAAATGCTGTTGAGACTAATAAACAAGAGGCTCCTGGGTGGCTGAGTGGGTTAAAGCCTCTGCCTTTGGCTCAGGTCATGATCTCAGGGTCCTGACCGGTGTTGGGCTCTCTGCTCCGCAGGGAGCCTGCTTCCCTCTCTCTCTCTGCCTGCCTCTCTGCCTACCTGTGGTCTATCTCTCTGTCAAATAAAGAAATAAAATCTTTAAAAAAAAAAAAAAAAAGACGAATAAACAAATTTGGTGACGTTCCAGAATACAAAATCAAAATACAGAAATTTGCTACATTCTACACATGAATAACAAGCTATAAGAAAGAGGAATTAAGAAAACAAGCCCAGGGACGCCTGGGTGGCTCAGTTGGTTAAGCGACTGCCTTCGGCTCAGGTCATGATCCCGGAGACCCGGGATCGAGTCCCACATCGGGCTCCCTGCTCGGCGGGAAGCCTGCTTCTCCCTCTCTCACTCCCCTCTGCTTGTGTTCCCTCTCTGGCTGTGTTTCTCTCTGTCAAATAAATAAAATCTTTAAAAAAAAAAA